>CAUYPK010143691.1:0-52421 GCA_963574355.1 Loris lydekkerianus
AGGTGCTGAGGGCAATATTGGGTGCTCTAAGTTGGCATTTCTGACCTTGAGACTATTTACTGAGTCTTCCAATTGTCTGACCTGAGCTGCCATAATGGCCATAGAGGTAATTCCTTGCTCATTTGTGTCTGTATCACATGCTCTTGATTCCCAGTTCTCCTTAGGTCCAGCTTCCCTCTGAACCTCACTGTTCTCCTCCCTTTCAAATTCTGTTTGAACATCGCTTTCTTCCTCAGTTTCTAATTCTTGTTACTCCCCAAACAGGAAGTTACCCATTGTTTTCTCTAAATGTCTTTGCTTATTTATGAAAGACCTCACTTATTCTGAGCAAGGTTCTCTAGATTCTAGATTGGCCAAAGGTCCCACTTGCCCTGAACGGAGTTTCCCTTTGGACTTCCTCCCATTGTCTATCAAAGGCCTCACTTACTTCCGAGTGTCACTTTCCCCTTTGGTCCACGTCCCTGGTGTCCCATTGTGTCCTGCTGAATCCTGCCAACTACACCAGATGTCACAGCCCCTAGTGGCCCCTATGGCCCTGGACTCGATCACCCGAGGAAGGAACCAGACATGATGTGGATTAGAAGTACAAGCTTGCAGGAGGAGGGCTAACCTTGCTTGCAGGACAGCCCCGAGCAACCTCTGCAGTAGCCTTTTATTGACACAGCACAAGACAGATGAGGGGAGTATTAGATAATGATTGCATGCCTACGGATCGCCATGGGCTCAGGCTCTTTCTCTGCAAGGAGCACCTGTGGACGAATCACCCGAGGGTCTGTCTCCCAGCTGCAAATCATCTTGCTCAGAGGTCACCTGGCTCTTGGCGTCCTCTACACACCATGTCATAAATTCAGGCAGAGGCACCTAAAATGGAGTCTAGACCATCAGTTTATGTTTCTTATTTGTGCCATCTGGTCTTGTTCAGATCCAATTCCAAATGTATCATTTCTGTCATACAATAAGTTGTTGTTGTGCCAGCCCAATCATATGACTCAAATGTGTCTCATAATTCCTAGATAATGATGGGCAATTGAGTTATGATAGTCACCTTATGTTCCATGGTAGTTTGGTCTCTACCAAGACACAGTAACATGCCAGGAGGTGGTTTTCAAATGGCAAATAGTCCAATGGCAAAAAGCCTTGTTTTAGAATGCTTCAGAATTGTCTTCTACTGGGATCTGTGGGTTCCTCTAGTACTACTGAATCTGCTGGGACATATGGCCTTAGCAGTAGGATGTCACTCACTGTAGCTTCTGACTGCTGCAGAGCTTACCTTTCCTCCTGGCCTCACCCAAACTTGTAGCCTTATGAGTTATCCATTTATGACAGACAAGAGCTATATTTTCCAATGCAGTGTATGCTGCTTCCAAATGCCACAATGGTGCCAAGCTCAGTGCCTCTTTCTTAATGGTAGGGAAGGGCCACAGGGTTCACTAATTTAGCCCCTTATGCCCCAGATCACTGTATCCATAAGTATTTTACTAATGTGGCAGAACCCTGAATTTTCATAGGTCGTATCTTCCTATGAAGATACAATCTTTTAGCAATGTATATTATACCAATGCATCCAGAGTTCTTGACACTTTCCTGCTCAACAGATCCGAGTAGCACAGTGTCATCGACAGAATGGAAATCTGTGATAGTCTGCGGAAGGTCAAAATGACTGAGGTCCCTGTGGACTAGGTTTTCGTTCAAAACATAGGGTAAGTAGTATGTGTATCATTGTCCTTGCTGTGTGAAAGTTTTGGTCTTTCTTGATAATAAAGATTGAAGAGTATACAGTAGAACCCCCATAGCTCATCATCTCCCTACACAGATCACCTCCTCAAGTTGACCTAATTTTCATAGACTGGGCATGCATCTCATGTACATATCAGTATGGTAGACTAGTTTCTTATGTTGACCACCTCTGTATATTGTCCTGTTTATTACAGTCCCTTGAGTGGTCAACTGACAGAGGTTCTACTGTATTCTCTAGATTGAGTGTAAAATACAAAGTGCCAGATGCCGTCTTTGTCTGTTTTAGTAAACAAATAGCATGTAGCATAGCAATTATAATGAGGGCTATTACCTGGGGAAGGTTATAACATCCCAGATAATATCCATTGATGTGCTGATGAGATACAGTGGGAATCACCATACCTGCACCTTTTAACTCCTTAACGGTGGACTAAATACAGTACTGCCTTGGGCTTTCACTTGGCCCCTCCTTTCATAAATGATTTGACCACACAAGCTAGAAAACCAATGTGAGTTTATCCATACAAATTATGTAGTTGGAGACTAGGAAAATACCCAAAGGGTGAGTCTATAAACCCCTTGAGCCCTCTGTGAAACATACTTGGCTCAGGACTCAACTTGTCACCTGGTTTCTATGAGCCACCATACCTAACAAAGAAACATGTTAATGTTTTAGGTCCCCTGTTTATCAGTGTCACTTCAGACTACATCTCCTGGCTCTTGAGAGTTCTGACCATTGCAAGTGGACAGTTACCCTGACTGATGGCTTTTTTAGAACCACATATACTCTACATGCTTGTGATGATTTGCAGAGACCCCTACCCTCGAGGGGACAAACCAATAGAAATGTCTGGCTTTGTTCTGGAAACTGAGTCATCATCACTTGGATAGTAGCAGCTGGCATCAGCTTTCTGATCACCAGCTATCGATTTTTTTCCTGCTCAATTTTTTTTTTCCCAGTCATGCAAGTCAAGTACCATCCTTGACAACTTTTCTATCTTGTTGCTAAGATTATCATGGCCACTGTCATAAACTCCTGCAGGTCAGGGTACACTGGTTCCTCTGCCATCCCAGCTTTTACCCACGATTTTAGTTATTTCTGCCTTGCCCTGTCAGTTAAATCTGGCCTTTACAGTTCTGAGATCCTCATACCTCACAGATACCGGGAAGCTCACACCACTGAAGCATCTCTTCCTGCCAGCCCTAGCCTTCACAGGACACCTGCTGCTAAACCTCTCAAGAAGTCTGGTACTTCCTTCACCAGCACATTTCTTATTGTGTTAGTAAAGGAAGTGAGACAGGAGAGAGCATTTAATGAAGGGATGGATTTTGACATAATAAATCTTTCTAACATTCCCACCTCTTAGCCTTTTGACTGCTCACAGAACACTCCTCCAAAGCAGTGTTGGCAAAGAAGCATCATCACGTGCAAGCTCCAAGGGGCCCCCTTAGCAGTGTGGTAGGACTGGCTCCATGTGACTTCACTGGGACATTCACCTTAAGCTGTGGGAAAGTGTTCTTTTATTAATAAATTCTCCCCTCATCACCTGTATATTCTGTTTCACAACCAGCAGCAGCAGCAGCAGCCGCAGCAACATCCTCTCAGTACAGATTGCCAAGTCTTGCTGTTCTTTTGGATGACTGCACTGGTTTCTTCCAAAGCCAGGAGTGGCTGGGCTGTCACCTGACCCTTGTTCCTAGTCTGGGGGCAAAGAAGGGATAGAGAGATGAGTGGTAAGGTAAGCTTTGTGCAGACCTCCAGGCTAAGGGAAATTGGTCTTCTCTGCCAAGGGAATGAACTGCTTCTGCTAATCTGAAAGATTCAGGGGTATCCAAGCTTCGTATTCTCAGGCTTAATGAATCTCCCCATCCCTGGCCTCGGGGTCCCACCCTTCCAGGTTTTCATTGTGTATTCAGTTTTATTTCTCTGTTCTCCTTACAATTAAATCCTGGTTCTAATTTTCAGCACAGTTTGTCCTGCAGCTAAGAGAAATGGAGGTCTCCAAACATACTTCTAGAGAGGCTTTCTCAGTTGACAGCTGGCTGACCTGGGTCTTTTATTTCATCCCCTCAAGTCTTTTAAAGCTGTTGACAGAAGTGACAGAAGTCAACCAACTTCAGAAGCTTTATGACTGCTGGCCCCAGACCCATCACAAGGCACTCCTACTTGAGGTAAGCCAAAGGTAAGCCTCTACTCAGACCTCAGCTCTGTCTCTGTCAGGGAGGAGATTCTTAGTCATAACGAAGCTTCTGCAAGCCAGAGCTGTCACTGCCCCACTTCCCACCAGTAACAGAGTCCAGGTTGTATCTGACTGACAAGGGACAGATCAGGTTTCAGAACCCCATTGCGAAGGTCTGCTTTCTAAAGACTCCTCTGGAAGCAACTGTTACTCCCTGCGTTCCTTCAGAGAGCACAACCTGAGACAAAGAATGTGCCTGGGGAGGTTTTATTGTGGTTATTTTGTTTTGTTTTTAAGAGGATGAGGAGCAGAGGTGTAGGAAGAGTGCATCAAGAAAGTGGAGAAAGTGCATATGACATATGCTTGTGAGCTGGTCCCTTCAGAGGGCACCGGGGGCCTGGGCCCTCTGAGACCCTCTCAGGGAGAGAGAATGTCCAGCAGGGGGGAACAGAAAAGGAAAGCATTTCTCATCCACAGCTTTTTGTTTCCCATTGATAAGGGTTGTCCCAAGGGGCAGTAAGTCCTACATTTGAAATCTGTGCCTGTTAGAGGTGGGGGCTTCCCACTCATGGCCTCTGAGAAACTGAGACAGAAAGACAGCTATTCACAGGGCAGGTGAAGAGGAGGCGAGGTGCTCCCAGACCACCTTTGTGACCACCCACTGGCTCTTGACAACAATGGCTGAAGTGAAAGTGGAATGGGGGGAGGTAAGACACATCTACCCTATGCAGGTGAAGTAGAGAAGAAAGACCATTCTCCTTTTGGAGGCTCTGCTTTAACATGAGCAAAATGGGCTGTCAACCAGTGTCACACTTCTGTGGGCAACTTGGGTTCGATCCCACTGGGGGCTTTTGGAAAAGGGTGAGGATTTACCACATGGTTTTCCCACTGACACTTCTGTGGGCAACTTGGGTTCGATCCCACTGGGAGCTTTTTGCAAAGGGTAAGGATTTACCACATGGTTTTCCCACTGAGGGGTAAAGAAACTGGAGTATTCACTCACCAATTTCTGTCACTCCTAGATTGAGAGTCACTCTTGGGGAGTTAGCCCTTGGCATATCTAACTGGCCTCCAAGCATAAGAGCTGAGCACCCTCTTGTGATAAGAGAACCTCCTCAGAGATGTAGGAGGCCATTGGCAGGTATAGGACCTTTACAGGTGACCTCCAGGGGAGGCCAAAGGGACAAAGACTAGGCCCCAGCAATATTTCTACAATTAGAATCTGCCTCTTCAGCCAGCATAGAGCAGAGCAAGAGACCAGGTCAGCTGCAGTTATTGGCTCCAATAATCCATTAATAATAAGTCTTCCAAGTTCTTTTTGTAATCCCCACATTCACAAGCTTCTGGGAAAACTCCTTTCTCATAAAAGGCACCTCTGATGTGTCAGAATTTCGTTTTTGAAAAAATGCATACTCTCTCCATTCTCACATTCCCAGGGTTGTCAGTAGTTTTGAAATTCTCTTGTAAAACTATTGCTTTAAGACTTTTGTGCAGGGAATAGCAAAATAAATGCCCTGATTGCTGCAGAAGATCAGACACGCATGCCGTACAAGGCATTATCTTAAAGCCACCACAAAAGGCCTCTTCCTGCTTTATTAAAAGTGGCAGACAATGCTGGTGCACCAAAGCGTGGGGCCAAGGAGCTTGCAAGGGCAATCCACGCACCGTGCAGAGCTAACAGGCGACAAGTTCTGATATTCCAAGAATTTCTGATTCGTGGCTCTTTTCACTTTCCCAGAGCAGATATCCAAATTGATTCTGCCTACTTCAGCCTCTATGTGCGAAAATGCTGACAGACAGAAACACCCAAGGGTAAGACGTCTGCCGAGTGATTGGTTAAACAGCTATTCATTTTGAAATGTATCTTTGAGAAGCAGAATAACAGAGGAACACCGTAGTGCACAGCCCATTAATTATACAGTTGACAAGAAAATTACCCTTCAGATCAACATTAGTGGAGACTTGGCTGGAAGGGGATGTGGGGGCGGGTTGGGAACAACATTCAATGGGTTGCCTGCGCAGCCCGTAGTCCGTGAGGCCCTCCTAGCTCAGGAAGGAGAGAGTTTGTGTATGTGTCACACATAATGTGCCACCATGCTAGAAGACCACTTGCTGCCTAACAGATGTCCTTACCCTAAAACTCTATAGAGAACCCCCTGGTGTGCTTCTCTTCAAGGACCAGCTCAGTCTAGTGGAAGGGGAATGAGTAAGAATTCTTCTGCACAAGGTCCTTCCTGTGTGATCTGGGGGCATTTCTTTATTAATGTGCCTTAGACCTCAGGTCCCTTATCCATGAATGGGGATGACAAAAGCAGCCTCAAGGGTAGATACAAGGAATAAGTGAGAATGCGAGGAGAACACCTGACATAGGCAGGTGTCTGCTCAATGCTCATCTATTTCCCCCCACTCTGCTTTCCTGTGCTCTGCCATGAGTTCCAGGCACCTGAGTGTAACCACGAGAACACATGGCTGTGCATCTGCTCCTCCAGCCCCACCCAGCGCGTTGCCCACAGCAATAGGCCCCAGCCTGGCAATGTGGAGAAGCAGCTGCCTCTTTAGAAAGGGTTGTATGGTCTGGACATGGACTGCTATTCCCAGCCCAGGTTTACATTTCTGAAGGGAACTGAGCCTCCAGTGCCCATCTGACATCAAGTGCAACCTCCTCAGCTCCTGATGCCCATCCAGCTCCCTACTGCATCCATCTCTACCTCCCAGACTCCCCCCCAACTCCCCTCTGGGACTGATTCTGATTGGGAAATCCAGTCCATGCCATGGTGTGGGGCCCTAGATCTGGATGGCACATTCGGACTGGGTCACTGTAGGAGAGTCTAATAAGGGATCCATTGACAAACCTATACTCTGCAGGGACAAGAAGGGGGAGGGCTTAACAGAGCTCCAAGAGGGCTGACCCACTGGAGACTAGCATTTCACGGAGGGAGGCCACCAGGCCATGGTAACTGTGCAGAAATTGAGCTGGGGAATAACCCCCTGACCTCACACTGCCTTCTCCCTACATGGGCTGAGGCCAGTCTGAAGCCAGAGGGCAAGGAAGCCTGTTGCTGAGATCCTGGGCACACACAGAAGGGAGGATATATCAGTGGAAGGCAGAGGACATTCGGTTCCATCCCACACACAGAGGTGACATAGGTATGGAACTGTCTGGTCTCATCAAATCTGAGGCCACCAGGACTCCTCTAAAACACCAGACCTCTTTCGGGTTGCAAGTTCTCTGAGCCCCATCTCTGACTCCTGGCAGTGAAAGGTGTAAGTGGTTGCTCCCAGAGAGGAAGAGAGGAGATGTTCAGGCCAGGTTTATTGAAAGAGGAGGGTGATCCACCTGGGCAGTACAAAAGTGGCATCCACACTTAGGGACACTCAGAGATTCCTCTTATATGGGGCAATAGTGGGTAGGCAAATTTCAAAGCTTGCCCAGAAGTTTAGTGTCCCTTGGTGTGAACCTCTCTGTGTGGGGCAAGCCAGATCTTTTGTGTCTTTGTCTTAGGAAGAGAAAGGGATGAGGAGGGGAAAGTGCTCATGTGTAGCTGTGTTAGGTCCCTCAACATAAAGACACTGGGTGAGCCATTTGAGCAGGCTTCCTCCAGCCTTCAGGGAGTACAATGACAGCCCCTTGTCCTAGACTCAACTGAGGACACAGCAGGGGCCTCCTAAGAAATCCCCTCACTTTGTATCCATGCAAGCCCTGATGTGTGGGGAGATAACAATATGGGACTACACTTGACCCACGGGGATCAGGATGCAGAGATAAATGCTTCTCTTCACCCATCAACAGTTCAGAAATGCATTTCATCAGCTGCCTTCCAAGATCTGATTCCTGATTATGATTCCCAACTCTCTGGGACCTTTACCCCCACACTTTTCACATAGTTTCTGCAACCCCTTTGCCCTGACAGGGGATATTGCTCCTACAAGTCTCTCTCATCCACCCTGATTTGACTCCCTGCTTTAGATTTTAAACTCTTGGGAGGCTACTGACTAGCACTTCTTAACCATCCCCATTCAATCCAGCTGATAATATCCACAGCCCAGGCAGGCAAGAAATGGACACAAAACTCAAACTGGGAGATCTGGTAAGGATTTATTAACACAGGCACAAGATGCCCAGGCATCAAACATCTGGGTGGTCTATAGTGGTGGTCAGCTCTGTAACTTATCCTCAAGTTGGTTTTCCATCCCTCTCCTCTGGTCCTGCTCTCCTGCTCCCTGCCATAATTTCACAGATAAATTCCCTATACTATCTGTTGCCCAGATGTCTGGCTACCTAAACTAAACGGCGTTATTTCACAGTGTGATTTTAGGACTTTGGGGAGGTCCAGCCATTTCAGAGCCAAGTAGTTCCTCCTTATTCCTGTGATGTGATGAGGTCCATCACTCTCTTCCCCTACACTGCTGGGTGCACCTAGTATGTCTGCTCATTCATTCTCTGACCAACCACTGTGCTCTGACCAATCCCTGAAAGTAGTCTTTCTAGCTCTTCTTCAGCCTTTCAAACCATTCTTCTGAGAAAGCTGCTGGAGACCATCTTGCCCATGAAACCAGAAGCTCCAGGTTCTCCCTGGATGGAAGTACCAGGAACAGTAAAGTGGCCATGGGCGTGACAAAAGATTGTAGCAGTGGAGAGGAAGGGAGACAGATGGAGCTGAAGAAAATCAAGGAGGTGGAAATATAGAATCTAATGATTGGGAAAGACATGGGAAGACAACGGCAAGGATGGGCCCAGTCTTCTCCCTGGGGCAGCTGGATCGATGGGGAGCCTATCTCACAGTCTGTGAGATAGTTTCCTAGTGGGAAGATCGTAGTAATTCCAGCCATTCTAGATTCAGTCCCTGCCAAATGTTCACCTCTTTATATATCCTCTACACAGGCTCAGCCAGGTTCCATACAGGTTTCAAACTATGAGAGTTTGGTTATAGAACTCTATATGCATGCTATAATGTATTCTCTTTTAGTTGAACTAACACACTGTGGAATTTTAAAAATTGAACTTTGCCAAGAAACCTATAGAAAATTATAATAAAGACTTGGAGGAATTATACACTAGCTTCCCTGGCAGTTTGCTGGGCCTGAAGTTTCTTACTTCCTGTTCCACTATAATACTTTATCTCTCCTTTCTGGTTTCCTGGCCATAAGCAATTACCTCATTCTCTGCCTTCTATTTCCTGGGGAGATAGGCCACATCAGTCACATTCATAGCCCTAACTAAGCCATGTACAGTGCCCACACCCCAACCTACTGTGACAGTCAGAGTGTGGGAGGGAGGAAGGTTAATGTAGGTGATCAATTAGAACACTCATGCCAGAGCTTCTTAAAGGTAACACTCATGTAGAGTGTTACAGGGGCCAACCCACAAAGACAATCTCAGTGGTCATTCCAAACAATGATGATACGAGATGGAAGCAGCCCCCAAGCCTTCAAAAAGCAAGATCTCAAAGGGACACAGAAGACTGAGGCTGGGAGATGGATGTGAAGGTGAATGTCAAATAATAGGCAGGGCTGTCCAGAGACAGTTCTGTCTTAGAACAGAAGTCAGATTCCAGCAGCAAATATCTTTTCCAAGCAATGTGCTAGAAAAGGCCACAAGTTAGAGGTGGTTGACCTTGTCCTGGGAGAATGAAACATTCCAAAATTAGTTGATTAGTTGGTTGTGAGCCAGGCCCTGTGCAAAAGCACTTGACTCACATATTCTGTTTACTGTTTCCCAACCTCACAGTAGATAGTATTTCCCCTGTGTGTCAAAGGAGAAAATTAGAGCTTGGAGAAGTCAAATTACTTGTTAACTGAGCTGGGATTTGAATATAGGTTTGTCAGTTTCTAAAGCCCCTGTTTGTTACATTAGAATATTCTAAATTCTCTAAACATGCTTGGCTTCTCTCTACCTCTTGAGGTGCTATTTATATCACACTTTGGCTCAATCTGAGTATGAGACATATGGCATCTCAAGAACATGAGCAAGTGGAAATGAGAAAGCTGGAACCTGATGAATCAAGGGCTGAGCCCAGGTGCACCTCTCACTCTACTTTTTTTTTTATGAGATGGGACCTCACTCTGAAGTGCAGTGGCACAGTCATAGCTCACTGCAACTGTGCACTCCTGCCTCTAACTTCTGTGGGGTCCAGAGCAAGAGTACAAATGGAGACCTGCATGCCGCACCCCACATATTAACTAATTGTAAGGCAAGCTAACAAACTGATAAATAAAATATGTTCTATCCATTTTCCTTGACAAATAGACCTTCATAATAACCTGAATAGCCAAATTAGAGTTGAAAATTCTTGGGGTTCTCTTGATTCTATGCTGAATGTGGCACTATGGAGCCCCTCACCCCTATCCCCTCTCTGACTTCTTTCTCCCTTTTCTAGGTTGCATCCTGCTTTGCAAAGGGCCTTGCACATTCACGCATGCCCAGACTCTTTCTACACTCTGTGCAGTCAGTTCCCCTAGACTGAGCTTCAAGCCAAGAGCTAGGCATGTTATGGTAGCAGCCAATGTAGAGGCTTGCACAGGTCCTGGAAGCAGGATCACAACTCTTGAGCCAAAGAATTCTTGCTTCTCAGGTATCTGGAGTGCAGCCTAGAAGGGAAAGTATAGACTCTAGGTGACATATCTGGTGGTCTTCTTCCCCCAAGGGGCAGGCCTGACTAAAGAGCACCCCAAGTGGGGCCTTCTAGAGTATGTAAGACAGAACAGAAGCCTTCAACTCAGATCTAAAGGTGATATGACTGGATCATATAATACTACAGTCCAAAACCCCTGGGCCACAGACCAGTACTGACTGGTATAGCAGGAGGTGAGCAGCAAGTGAGTGAGCAAAGCTTTTTCTGTCACTATCTCCCACCACCCCAAGATGGGACCATCTAGTTATAGGAAAACAAGCTCAGGGCTCCCACAAACTCTGAATTATGGTGAGTTGTATAATTATTTTATTACACTCATATATTACAATCTAACAATAATAGAAAGTGCACCAAAAATGTAATGCATTTGAATCATCCTGAAACCACCTTCACCCTAAGTCCACGGAATAATTGTCTTCCATGAAAACAGTCTTTGGTGTCAAAAAGGTTAAGGATAGCAGATAGAATACACACAGCACAAACAAGTTGGTCAGCTTCATGATGACTCAGGCAGCATCTACACAGAGGGGTTCAAACCAGCAGGCTGGCCATCTTGTCAAAGTACCAAAGGCAGACTTTCCCCCAACCATGTCACAGGATGCCAGCTGGGATCTGGAAACAAGGAGAGGGCTGTCTAGGGCTAAGCAAGACATAGCTCAGACTCTAGTCCTCAGAGTGAACTGAAGGTTAAATGCAAAACCCTCACTTATTTCTCAATAAGACAATAATGCCAGGCTAGCATCAAGTGGTATCAGCAGGACAGGTAACAACAGTTAACAACAGGCAGGAAGACTAATTCCAGGCCTCTGGCCTCCTGGAAGAGATGAGACTGCCGATCAACTTCCACCCAGGTCAGGTCTGATTCAGACACAGAGTCTGATCCCCAGTGTGAAGGGCAGTGACTCTAATCAGAAGAGACAGGGAAGGCATGAGTTGATCATTTCTCCATTAGGAGTGACAATATAAACTATGAGAAGGGCTTACTGAGCAGGGCTCCACCCAGAGTCAGTTTAAACTACCTACAGCCCGTCTAAGATCTACCAGGGAAGCTTCAAGATGCTCTGTGGGCAGGGGGTAAAGGGGCTCTTTAATGGATGGTCTCTGTTCTTAATGTGTTTGAGTTCCACAGGTTTCCAGTGCTTTTGTTGCATATATCTTTTCCCTAAATATATAGCCATTTCTAAAAGAAAATATAATTTGTATTACCATTTCTTTTCATATGTATTTACATTTGGCTCTTTATTTTGGACAAGTCTGTCTTTGAATTTTCAAACTATTTTTAAAAATTGAATAACATCACTACTTTGGTTGCCCTCAAATCTAGGATTAGAGTTTGTTAAAGAAAAATCATGGAGTATAGACTTAAGTTCAGTTGTAGCTGATTTTGCCAATGAACTATGTCATATGTTTAAGAATTATTTAAATTTGTTGGCTTCATCTTCCTCATTTGTCAATAAATAACAATAAAAATGTCATATTCATCCAACTCAAAGGATGTTTGAGGCATCCACGAGATAAATTGGAAGCACTTTCAAGATGATGTGATATTGTACAAAAGAATTACTTTAGAATGAGGCAGGTCAGGGTTTGAATTTTGGTGTTGCCATTTACTGGTTGTGTAATCTTGGGCATGTTTCTTAAGCAACTTGACTTTGAGTTTCTCTGTCTGTAAAATAGTGGACACAACACTTATTTCAAGCAAGTTGTAAAGATTTGGATGACATAATTGTGAAAGAAACTAATCCAATTCTTTCTATATGGTAAATAACTAAAACTATTGATTTCATTTTTTCTTTAATCAACACTACAAAGGGGTCTAATTAAATGGAATTAATTGATCTGAAATGTTTTTCCTTTCAATTCTTCTAAAATAAAAATAAAGGAAATCAAAGCTGTAAAATTCAAGGACACTATAATAATACAGAGAACTTTAATGCTCCATTTTCAATAATGAATAGATTGCCTAGACAAAAGAACACCACCATAAACCAACCAAATCTAACAGACAGCTACAAAACACTCCACCACCAACTACAGGACACACATCCTTTTCAACTGCCTGTGGATGGAACATACTCCAGGATAGACCATATGCTAGGCCATAAACAAGTCCCAATAAGTTTAAAAAGATTGAAATCATGCAATGTTTCTACTTTGATCACAATGGAATTAAGCTAGAAATCAATAACAGAATGAAAATGAAAATTCACAAAAATGTGGAAATTAAATGTACACTCTTCATCAATGGATCAAAGAAGAAATGGGAAGGGAAATTATAAAATAATTAGAAATGAATGAAAATGAAAAAGAAATGCAACATACCAAAATTCATGGGATGTAGCCAAAGTAGTATCCTGGATGAAATTTATATTATAATTTTAAATGCTACATTAAAAAAGAAGAAAGATTGCAAATTATTAGACTAACTTTTCAACTGAAGGAACTAGAAAAAGAACAGCACAAATAAACCTAAAGTTTGCAGAAAGAAGGAAGTAAGAAAGATTAGGGAAGAGATAATATAGAGAATAGAAAGACAGTAGAATCAATGAATTAAAAGTAGGTTCTTTCAAAAGATTAACAAAATTGACAAACCTTTACCAAGACTGATAAGGGGGTTGGAAAGAGTGAGAATATAAATAACTAAAATTAGAAATGAAAGAGAGGATATTACTACAAATCATACATAAATAAACAGGATTATGAAATACCATGAACAACTGTACACCAAAACGGCCAAAAACTGAAAAAAAAACCTTAACAATATAAGGAACACTGTCATGGTAACAGGCATGCCAAAAGCCCTGACTTAAGTAAAATACAAGGTGTCCATGTAACAAAAATATTTGTACACCCTTATTTTGAAATTAAAAAAAAATTACAGACCCATATCTCTTTAAATATAGATATAAAATCACTCAACAAAATGCTTGCAATCTAAATCTAAGAGCATATTAAAAATATTCTACATCAGAAACATTTAGAATTTATTTCAGGAGTGCAAGGGAGGTTCAATATAAGAAAACCAATCAATGTAATATATCATACTAATAAAATGAAGGAAATTGAATGTAATTAACTCAATTGATAACAAAGGGCATTTGACAAAATCCAACACCATTTCATGATTTAAAAAAAAAACACTCAGCAAACTAGTAATAGAAAGGGGAACTTCCTCAACATGATAAAGGATATTTATAAAACCCCACAGCCAACATCATGATTACACTTTCCCCCTAAGATCAGGAACAATATTAGGATGCCTGATTTCACTAATGCTAATCAGCATTGTACTTGATTGACGTTAATGCCAGAACTATTAGAAAAGAAAAAGAAATAAAAGACATCCAATTGTAAAGACAGAAATTCCTATCTCTATTTGCTAACAAGAGTTTAATATCCAGAAAATATAAGGAATTCCTAGAACTCTAGAACAAGAAGACAAAACAACCCAACCTTAAAAAATGGCTGAAGGACTTGAACAGACATTTTACCAAAGGGAGACAAATGGCAAATAAGCTCATGCTCAACTTCAGTAGCCTTTATGAAAAAGCAAATAAAAACTACAATGAGATACCACTTACTAAGCTGCCCATAATTAAAAATATATATGGAAAATAATAAGTGTTGGCAGGGATGTAAAGAAATGGGAACCTTTGTACATTGTTGGTGTGGATGTAAAACTATGTGACCATTATGGAAAATAATTTGGCAGTTCCTCATGAACTATCCATCAGCTCCTAGATATATACCCCAAAGAAGTGATAACAGAGACTTAAGCAGACACCTCTATGCCAAAAGATGGAAACAGGTGAATAACCAATTTGTTGTATATCTGTGCCATGGAATATTTTTCATCTGTATAAAAGAACAAAGTTTAGGTATATGTTGGATGAAACTTGAAAACATTACACTATGTGAAATAAAACAAGATATAAAATAGTGTATGAAACATCTATAATAGACCAATTAAATATTGTATGAAACATCTATAATAGACCAATTCATAGAAACAAATGTATGGGAATAGCCAAATTCTTGGGGAGTTATTGCTTAATGGAAACAGAATTTTTATTTGAGATGATGAAGAATTTTGGAAATCAGAGATCATTGCACATTACACGCATCATAAATGTAATTAATGATGCTAAATGTGCATTTAAAAATGGTTAAAATGGACATTTTTATGATACATATGTATATTTCCACAATATAAATGAAAAAGAAAAAACACCTCAAAGACAGAATTTAGAGGAAACATAGGCAGACAGGAGCGTCAACAGATCTCTGTGAAACTGAAGATGGAGGTATAAGAACTGAAATAGCAGGATGGAATGAACTACAGATCAGGAGCCTGCAGACGGGACTACAAAGGGAAAATGAGTCGATTCATCATTTTTTGGAGCTCTGGAGCTCAGCACCAGGTATAAGTAAAGACAGCTACCAGATGTAGGGTTAACAATTGTGAGTTAATTGACAGTCAATCAATGTAAGATGTAAAAAGTCACCCTTATCAATCTTAGCCCAGGGAAGAAACTAAGTCTCTCAACAGAAAAGAGGAAGTTGATTCTCTAGAGGAAACAAACTAGAGTAACTCCAAATTCAGGGAGATAAGATAGGGTGGAGACTATGCATGAAGTGTTAGACTAAAAACAGGAAATTTAGTGAAAGTTGTTCAAAGAAATGTTGGTCACCTAAGTTCTTACTCCTAACCAGTTCATGGTACTTCTACAAGTGAAATGTTGGTGAATGGTAAGGGAAATTGAGAATGATGAAGCTGGAGAGAGATAATAAATACAACCATGATCTTTAATCACATACAGCAGTGCAGCCGTAAGCTATCCTGACGGTATACTCATACTAAGTCTTTTCAGAGATTCTGACTGGCTGCCATCTTTAAGAGGACTATGTTGTAGCAGGCCAGGAGGAGTGAGAGTTATAGGTAACACCTGTATAGCTCAATAATGGAACACCTTGGTGAAAAGGGCATAGGGAGGGATTTCGCTCTCCTAACCGGCATGACAGAGCTCACGAGATGAGAGTATTAGTATTCACGAATATTAATTTTTTTAAATAGTACATTTTTAAAATACTACTATTTTTTTTTTGGTCAGGAAATTATTTGAACATTCTAAAGCAATAATGCTTCAGATGTTACTTAAGTGTCCTAGACAGGATTAACAAAATTAAATGTTTCTAAATCACAAATTCAGCTCCTGTACGAGTCTCAAAAGGAAAAGAGAAGAAAACAACCCCCCTCCCAAAAGAAGTATGACACACACATTTTGAAGAAACCCCAATGTTTCATGCAATGGCAGGCAAAATGTAAAAAGCCACCCAAATTCACACATTTCTACACCAATCATCATCAGAAAAAAGTACTCCATAGTCAATCTGTACATCCAAATGCATTTGGAAATCCACACCTGTGTTACATTATTTAATGTTATATACAGTTACTACCCACCCCCACCTTGTTTTTAATAATTTCTTATTTAAAACCTTCATTCAAACCCAAAAAAGATGTAAGACTAACTTGGGGGGGGGGGAGATAATCACTTTAGACATTCAGTTAAAATGTAATTTATCTAAATCTCAAAATGTTTAATAAAAACAAGTATCTTCTCCATTTAACAATTTGTTTTCTAACTGTACAGCAAATTGCATTGTACAGAGTACACCTCTATCTTCAAACTATATCTTCTTTGATGGAAGTAAGATGTAACAGGATATTTCAAGATAAATAAAAGGGAAGTTGGTCCAACTAAGATGACAGCAGCTATATTACATGCAGGATTTAATATTTTTTAATTCTCTTTGTTAAAAAAAGGATGCAGTTGGATTGGGAAAAACAAAGTCAAAAAAGAACCCAGATTCAATATATAAAAACGTCCCATAATAAGTTGATGATGACAGTAAAAATAAGAGAAAAAAAAAGTAATCTTTCTGGAACATCATTTTTTAATAATGTAGAAACTCTAAGTTCCAGGAAGATTCTTATTCATGTAATTTTAACATCCAAGTTTCCCTCTATTTATTTTATTGGAACAAATGCTTTAAATAAACTATTTGTCCTCTTCACTGAAGAGAGCTGGTCTATTTCATCTTTAATGAGCTAGTTTTTGGGAAGATTAGCCATGTACTGCAGTAATGCCTACTGCATAAAATCCAAGCATTTGCTGTGAACAGTTGGAGAAATCCGTCAGTAAGAACCTAGGATCAATGGAAATAGATGTTACTTTAAGCCATCGATGAAAGAGAGACACACAAAGTACCCAGTGTTAAAGCCCAAATCTCTTCTTGCACTTTTTTTGCTGTGCAAGTTCCACCCTTTTGAAAAAGAAATTGATCTGAAGTTGAAGGTTTTCTTGGGTCTCTAGTCAATTTTCACATTAGTATAGATTTTTTGGACAAAGGCACTTGTTCCCATGTAACCAGTCGCTCCACACGTTATCCCCAAAGCTGTGCTAAATACCGCCATATATCCAAAGTAAAATGATGTTTGAAATTTTTTTTTTGGGGGGGGGGTCAGGAAATTTTATTTGAACATTCTAAAGCAATAATGCTTCAGATGTTACTTAAGCGTCTCAGACAGGATTAACAAAATTAAATGTTTCTAAATTACCAATTCAGCTCCTGCAAGAGTCTCAAAAAGAAGAAAACAACCCCCCTCCCAAAAGAAGTATTACACACTAATTTTTAATTTTTTTTTTTTTTTTTTTTTTTTGGCAGTCTCTATACCTGTGGTGTTAAAAGCCACGGAATTGTATCTTTAAGAGTCTGGAGAAGGCAGTCAGGAGTGTGTGCGTTCTATCATGGACCTGCTCACTCTGACTCAGTCACTTCTCCTGCCTGCAGAACACCAGCACAGCGTCTCTCTACTAAAGATCGCTAAACTGCTAAAGACCAAGATCTATCCAGACAGGGTCTCTCTCTCTCTCTCTCTTTCTCATAAATAGCCCTCAGGCACCTAAGAGAAATTGTTCCTGAGCCAGATAACAGCAAAGCGGTGCCATCCAGAACCTGGATAAGTCAAGGCCGGAGACCAACCAGTCCCGGGCCCTGATAAGTAGTGAATGCCACTGACACTATGTGATGAACTGGACTTAATGAGGCCTTGACTAGATCTGAAGGATACAAGTGGACTGTTAGACACCTCCCACACACCACTGCCAAACCCCTAAACTTATCTCTTGCTCCTGCTGCTATTGTGACAGCCAGCTCTGAGCAATGGACTTCCACCAATTCCATACAGTGCAGCTGGAGGTACCTTGCCCCAAGTTCATACTACATGCCTCTTGCTCCCCACCTGGGAGCTTCTCTGACGCCACAACATGGGATACTTGTGAGAAACAGGGCACTTACATGTGCATGACCAGGATATAATGAGGAATAACAAGTATGAGTCTTCCTTCAACCAGTGGAAGATGAGAGCTGATGGATAAAGGCTTTTCCCTTTTGTCTTCCACATGACCTTCACCATCACTTGCAGCAATGGCCAACTCTACAGCCCATCTTCATATTGTCTTTTTCCTATCCCTACTTCACTCCCCCAGTCCCTCCTCCTATTTCCTGGAACATTCCCAATAACCTACTAAATGCACGTTCTTGTTTCATTTTCTGCTTTGAGTGTAGGGGATCCAAATGAAGACAAATCTAGAATATTTTGCCCAACTATGTGAGCAAAAAATATGAAATTATAATAAAGACATTTTCAGACTTTTTTTTCTCTTATGCACTTTAATAGTAGATATCAAAACTCAAAAGCATTCAAAGAAAGTGGCACGTGGCCAAATTTGAGTAAAGAGGCACAAAGTCCAAGGCAATAAAGGATGCTAAAACTTGGTGAACAAGAGAAAGCACAGCCCAGGTGGGGCCAGCAGCCTGAGATAGGCTTAGTGAAGGTCTTCCTGGAATTCTTGCCCTTCCCTTGAGGGTGAATATAGTAACTTCTAAACGATCAGGTAATGGAAGACAGTGTACTGCTTCTAAGATGAGGTTGCAGCAACTGGCTTCTGCTTTGAGGTCCTCTTTCTCTGATCAGAGAAAAGTACTCAAGTGCCGTGAGCTACATCCTCACATCAGGTCAGCAACATTCATGGGCAGCTCGTCAATCTAGGTGGAGTAGTACTGCTGAATGTCTCTGAGGATATGGAAGTCATCTTCTTTACGAAGTTGATAGCCACACCCTTCCAGCCATCTGTGTATATATAACCTGTTATTGGGCAGGTCCTAATTGATGATGAGCAATACCTGAGGGACGTCCAAGCCCCTGGCCCAGACATCTGTAAAAATGAGCACTCTGCTGGCATCCAAGTGGAACTGCTTCATGATGGACTCATGCTCCTTCTGGGGCATGTCTCCATGCATGCAGGACATGGTGAAATTGGCTTCTGTCATCTTCTCAGTCAGCCAGTCAACTTTTCTTTTAGTGTTGCAGAAGATGACTGCTTGAGTGATGGTCAGTGTGTTGTAGAGGTCACATAGGGTGTCAAACTTCCACTCTTCTCTTTCCACTGCCACAAAAAAAAAAACAAAAAAACTGATGCCTTCCAAGATCAATTCATCATGCTTCACCAGGATGCAGACTGGATCCGTCATAAACTTGTTGGTCTTCTCCAGGATTTCATGAGACAGTGTGGCACTGATGAGGACCACCTGGGTAGCTGGAGACAAGTGCCTATACACATCTGTTTTTGAAAGCTTTATTCAATTTCATCAGCTTCATTCAAAACCAAGATCTTGATGGCTCGTGTCCTTAAACTTCTTCAATGAATCATATCAAAGACATGCCCTGGTGTGCCTGTGACAACATGCTGTCCATAATCCAGTTTCCTGATGTCCTTGCCCACATTGGTGCCTCCGGGCATGGCACTGTATGTTCATGTAGTCACCAAGAGCAAGCAGACCCTTCTGGTTCTGTACAGCCAACACTCTCATGGGAGCCAAGATCAAAGCTTGGGTTTCACGAACCTGGATATCCAAGCACTGGAAGACTGAGAGGCTGAAAGTGGCTGTTTTGCCTGTGCCGGACTGAGACTGTGCAATGACGTCTCTCCCTTTCATTATCTGCTTCGTAGCTCGCTGTTGGGGTGCTGAGGGCTTTTCAGAACCGTAGGCGTAGATGCCCCGCAGCAAGTCTTCGGGCAGGCTCAAGGCATCGAACGTGGGGGTCACGTCCACCTCCTCCTGGTCTCGAATTCCACTTTGGTCACGTTTTCCAAACTGAGCAGCCGCTTCTGCACCGAGCCCATGGTCGCCATCATAGCCATACGTGCCATAGACGATTTGATCTGTGGAGAGCAGAGCGCGCAGAATCAGCAACGTCACCTCCCTCAAGAGGAATGATGCGCTACCACCCGGAACTCCCTTTATAAGGCTGTAAGGGGGTTGAGCCTCTCGCGAGACCTTGCAGGAGTTCCGTCTCTCAGGCGACCTCGCGGGAGCTCCGTATCTCGCAAAAGCGGTGACACAACCTTTTACTAAGGCAAAGGCCCTTTCCCCTTTCACATGACAAAAATTTCTGGGTGCTTATTCTGTTTTGTAGAGAGTAGGCGGTTACGGTCCGTTGTGTGTTGGGAACGTGCCTTAGTTATGAACTCTGTATTAAAATAATTGCCCTGTGTAGATACATCGTGCTTCTGAATTGACTACCCAGCTCTGCTATCTGTACACAAGTTTCCTGCTTAACCTTCCAGATTAATATTTAGCTTCTTAACAGAAACCTCAATTACCGTTCCAGGTAAAGGGAGGAAGCATACGTCTTACCCCTTTTACTGATGGAAAAATTAAGCTCCTGCCTGGAAAATTCAGGTACCCTACAGCAGGGGCGAGAAACAGGCCCAGCTCTGAGCTCCCTCTATAAAGCTCCCTCTTTATAGAGCCTGGGGCATTCCAGTCTGGAAGGTGTTCAGGCACGTCGAGCTCTCAGGTACTTTCTATCAACTTCTCCACACTTCCTATGCAGTTTCTATTTTGGGGAGGGGGTCTCCCTCACCTACAATAGGTGTTCAATAAATAGTTGCTGCCTTGCTCACTGTGTGGATGTCCAGGGCAACAGGGAAGGACATGGGACATAGTCTCAGGCGGTCGGAAGCATCTTGAGCTCTGGCAGCTGCTGCAGGGTGACGGGCAGGGCAGGAATAGCCCAGCAGTTGCCCTTTCAGACATATAATGATAGGAAGAAAAGGAATGAAGGAAGAAGGAAGGGAGGGAAGAAGGAAGAGAAAAAGAAAAAGACATGAGATCAAGGAAAACTAAAACTAAATCCATCCAGCTCAGGAAACTGGCCAGTGGAAGTTGCAGGATAACAGCTATGCAACAGATTCAAAGAAAAAGCACTGTAGATTAAACTTTAAGAAGGGATAACTCTAGGGGGGAAATAATTTAAAGAAGATTTCCCATGTAGGAGCATTTGGGGAGAAAATAACCATATGTAGGAAACTGACAGGGCTGATGATAAAATTCAAAGATATGTACATAGAAAACAATGGAAGTAGAAGTTAAAGTATTTATTTCCTCCCCACACTTCCAAGAGAGGAAATGTAATCATCATAAAAATATAGCCCACTAGCGAACAATATTTAGACAACCATATCATATAAATTTTTATGATTTTTTCAAAACAGCTATGTTTGTAGTATAATGGAGGAAAGGTTTGTGCATGGGGAGGAAGCATGAAAAAGAGCTAATTCATCATTTCTCACACACAGAAAAAGACAATAGAAATAAACAGATAAATCAACAAGCAGCAGGAAAAACCAGGTATTTGGCTAATGCAGCCTCTGCTCCTGATAGCAGTGCGCACACAGCCTCTGCCTATGAGTGAGGATATAAGCATGAGATCATTTCATTTTCTCCTCTAATCTCTACCTTTAACTGTGCTAGACTGAACTTCATTTCCTCTTTGCTTAATAACCTCTTGGCTAGATCCCATAGCTTTCTGGCCACTTTAAGAAAAGTGTGAAATGTCTAATACACCTCCCTTCAATTATAAACCTTCACTCTTAGATCCCATGAACGCTCTCCTCCTCTGCCATCTCCAGGTGTGCCTCAGTCAAAGAACTCTGAGCAAAGAGACACAGGGGTAATTTCTCCTGCTTCCATTTTGGCCAGGAGGTGGAGATCATAGTAAAAGGATGGGCATCTCAGTGTTCTCCCGAGGCCACTATCATCTCCTCCTAGATAACACTGGCTGGCCTTAGATGCCAATCATGCAGCAAGAACTTCAGTGCTCTGTTGCTTACAGGGCATTTGTAGATTTTTTAAGGATCCTCCGGAGACTTCCAACACAAGGTTTACCTCTTTTGACTCCCACCCAACCGGACACCCTGGCCTCTTCTTGCCATTGCTCCGCCCAGAAGTATCAAGGAGATGGCTTTGGTGTGGCTAACATTGCAGTTGCCTCTGGTGAACAAGAAATCCTGCACCCTCGCTATACCCCTCCTCCCATCTCACTCTTTCTTCCTTCACCAAATAGGCATCTGCATAGACCTCCATCTGCTGAGGGACAGGCCAGTCTCCCCTTTGTACATGTACCACTAATCTCTTCTTGAAAGCCTCTTCCCCGCAGCAATGGAGACAGTACAAGTAAAAATGAAGGATGGAAATACCAATTTATCCCCCAGGGGGAGAAATCAATGTCTTTCCAGACTTCTTGGTGTTCTGCTCATATAGGCTGGAAAAGAGGGGGTGGGTCTGGGCAACAGAGTCACTGAGAGGCAATATCACCTAAATGTCCAGAGTGGGACTACCCAAAGTATTAATAGAAACCTGTTTCTGCCCTGGAGCAGAGTTACTTAACCTCTCTAATCCATAGTTACATCATCTGTAAAGTAAAGGGACTTCCTAGGGTCACTACAAGAGTTAAAAGAATACAGCATTTAGAATAGGACCCAGACATGGTAAACACTGTATATGCGTTACCTATTCTTATCATTTCTGCCACAGGTTAGAAAGATCTTAGGAGATGAGTCTTGTCATCTTGTCTGTTCTCTTTAGACGGTTGGAGTTCTTAGCACCTATTATAGCTTTGAGGCTATAGCTACAATTCTGAAGCTAAAGCAAAAATCTATTTAATGTCCTGTTACATATATTATTTAGAAATATGGAGATAAATGCTAGAGGAAATAACCGTAAGAGTAGGTAGTGATTGTCTCTATAGAGTGTAAGACCTGGGTAGGTCTCTAGAGAGTTTCAGCCCTAGGATAGACTGCTGTCTCATTACATGCCCCTTAGTCTCCACTATTTGATTTCTAAAAACTAGACACATGTATTACTTTGATAAAATTAATTTTTAAGTTTTTAAGGAGGAAAAATCTTTGAGAATATAAAATATAATTCTATATGTTAATTAGCACTCATTGCTTTGGTCATAGCTAAAAGTGTCACGACAACCCCAGAGAAATGATAGAGAACACCCAAGGTTAGCACCCAACTGGGGTTAGAAAAATCATATGTAGACAATGCAAAAACCCTTCAGTAATTCTTCAATTCTCCTTTCCTTCCTTTCTTCTTTCATAAGCAAAGGAAAATATGATCCTTTTTTTTTTTTTTAATTAAGCAAAGCATTATCAGACTAAATTCTCAGTAAATCAGTACACTATTTCTTGGTGGATACTCATATTTAGGATTTAGAATTCTTTTACAGTGGTGTTGTTTTATTCAAGCTGTTCCTGCTTCATGAGTTACCTCCCATCTTCCTGGTGGCAATTTTCAAACCCAGTGTGGAGGACACAGGAGAGGCTAATATGGTGTTCTTATCTTCAAACCTGTGCAAGTTGTATAGAAAAGTGATACAGCAGAATGTAGACCATGTTGCCAGGGTCATGCCTGTAATCCTAGCACCCTAGGAGGCTGAAGTGGGAGGATCATTGGAGGCCAGGAGTTCAAAACCAGCCTGGACGACATAGCAATCTCTACAAAATTCTAAAAGTTAGCCAGGCATGGTGATGCACACTTACATTCCCAGCTACTTGGGATGTTGAGGTGGATTGCTTGAGTCTAGGAGTTTGAGGCAAAATGAGCTATGATGATGCCACTGCACTCTAGCCTGGGAGACAGAGCAAGACACTAAAAAAAAAAAAAAAAAAAAAAAAAACTAGAAAAGAATTTCTGTTTCCCACATCCTCCCCAACACTCAGTGTCACCAGACTTTGCAGCTTCCTGGCTTTGGCACTTTTGCTGAGTGTGAGACAGAATTTCCTTGTTGTTTTAATTTGTATTGTCCTGGTTATTAGAGACATTGTACATCTTTTCACATATGTCCTGATATTTTTGGTGTTCTCTTTGATGAATAATCTGTCCTTTTTCCTTGTCCATTTTCTATGAAGTTGATTGTCTTTTCCTAGTTGATATAGAGCAGTTATTTATATATTCTGAATATTAATTCTTTAATGGTTATATGGGCTATATGAACTGCAAGGGTCTTCTTCTACTCCATGGCATGTCTCATTGCCTTATTACAAATGCGTACATAACACAGCAAGAAGGTGAAATGGGATCAGCCATTTGGTTAAAAGAACACTTTAAGTGACAAAATATCCAGGATCCTAACTGGGCTCAGCCACTTGTAAACTAGTCACACAGCAGTGGAAATTATTTGATTTCTCTATGCCTTAGTTTTTTCATATTTAAAATCGAGATAGTAATAGTCGTCATTGTTATTAGGATTAAATGACATGGAACAATGTTAAGAGGCTATTCAAAAATAGTACTTATTTTTGGAGTGTCTATTTTTGTCATATACATCTTTAAATTTTTGATAAAGCCACTTGCATTATTGTCTCCTTTTTTGATATGTTCCTTTTCCCTCTTAATTAAGATATCCTTCTGTTCCTTATGACATAAAGAGATTCTCCCGGGTGTTCTTCTAAGTATCTTATGATTTTCTTTTTTATATACAAGTCTTTAATCTATGTGGATTTGGTGGCCATTTGTTCTAATACAATTCATTAAATAGTTGGGTGCAGCCAAGGGGCAGTGGAGACACATTTGACTTAGGTTTTGTTTGTTTGTTTGTTTTTGTTTTTTGTCTTTTGGAGGGTTTTTTTGTTTGTTTGTTTTTGAGATAGAATCTCATTCTGTCCCCCAGGGTGGAGTGCAACGGCATCACCATAGCTCACAGTGACCTGAAACTCCCAAGCTTGAATGAGCTTCTGGCTTTAGCCTCCTGAGCAGCTGGGACTGACTATAGGCACATGCCACCATCACCAGCTAATACTTTAATTTTTGTAGAGACTGATTCTTGCTGTGGAGTTCAGGCTAGTCTCAACCTCCTGGACTTAAGCAATCCTCTTGCCTTGGTCTCCCACAGTTGTGGGATTACAGGAGTGGCCATTGTGCCAGGTTTAATGGAAGATATACCTAGGGTTATTTATTCTAACCAATCTGGCTTTTAGGAATATCCACACTGCACACAGTCAGCTTACGTGGAAGTTGGCACAGCATGGGAAGAATGTGGCAAATCGAACAGAAACCCAGTATGAAATAAAGGAGCACAAGGTTTGTCTTACCCCAGACATCAAACAGTGCAAGCAGGGACTTTAGTTGTCATTGATACATGGTTGAAAATGCAAATCTTGTTCTAGGACTCTGTCCAATGATACAGGGTGTAGAATTGCAAATGCATTCCATGTTTATGTTTCTTTTCTGATGAGAGTCATGCCAAATGGAAGATATCAGAATTCCTGCATTTGTAGGTTATGGACCCATAACAAGACTATAAACAAGTACAGCTGTGGAAGGAGATGCATGTCTCCTGAAATCCAAGTATCAATCATTAAAAACAAGTTTCAGTCTGAAAGGCTGAATTATCTATCCATCTTCTCTTCAGAAAATGTGATACAAGCATTATGTTATATGAAGAGGTGATCAAAAAGTATGCAGTCAAAAAATGTAAAGAAAATTTATAAGGGTTTTGTCAAGCGGGTCATTAATAATCATATTTTGATATTTTTCTGGATTTTGTGATGTTTATAACATGTTGGCCTTTTTAAAATGTATATAATTTGTTATATTTATTGTCTGCTTCTAAATACATTTTTACTCGTGCATCCAATTTTGTATTTTTTTCTTAATGAGGGATCTCCAGTTCTTTCAACTTCAGATCTCTCAGAATCCATCTGTCCCTGCCAGTACATTAATGTTTTATATCTCATTGCAGAGAGTTTTCTTTTACAGTGGTTTTACAGATGATAACACAGAAAAGCAGATCTATTTGCACAAGGTCATATAGCAGATTAGTGGTGGTGAGCCTAGGGACACTGAGCTAGAGTTCTTTAAGTTCTCTCCTGATGTCTGTATGTACCACAAGTCTCCCAAACTCAAGTTGTACCCTCCTAGCCCAAGGACAACTGTAACACACAGCTCTCCATCCCCATTTAATAGGGTATTCTGAGTGTGCTTCACTAATACTCCCATAGCTCATCCCCTAGAGCTGTCACTTCCCATCTCTCCCTTCTCAGGGAGGAAAAGTTAAAGGGAGAGTTAAAAGGATGATTTCCCAGTCTATTTTTCTGCTCCCTTCCAGAAGGTATTTTTGTTTCTTTTGCTTTCTGATCAAATGACCTTTCTGCTCTAGCCAGCCACAAAATGCCATGTAATCTCTCTCAGTGCAAATGTCATCTTGTCATTCCCTGCTGCAAGCATTTGGAAGACTTCCACATGGCTACAGAATAAAGCCAGGTCTCTTTGATATGATATAGACCAGCTCACCTCCTTAGCCTCACCTTTGCAACCACTCCCTTTTCATTCATTTATTCATTCATCCCCCCATCCCCCCATCTATTCATCTGTCTACCTATCTACACATCCATCCATCCATTCAACCATCCACCCATCCATGAACCTACATGCCTTCTCCTTAATTCTCAACAGTTTTTCACAAATCTATTTCCCTCTACTCTGTATCTGCAGATGGGAAAACTGAGTTTCAGAGAAGTGAGGTGACTTGTAGGTGTAGGGAACACCATTGATTTTCCAAACTGCATCAGTTCTCTGCTTCATCCTTCCTAATAAAATCCTGATCTTATTAAAATACCTACCCCTCAGCCATACAGCCCTCATTCCAAAATCTAGGCATTCACAGGCAGCAACAAATCTAAGGCAAGTGTAAACAAATAATTTTGTAGAGGACCAGATAGGAAATATTTTAGATTTGTGGAACATGTGGTCTCTGTTTGCTATGATTTGAATGTAACTTCTAAAGAACATGAGTTGGAAACTTAATCCCCAATGCAACAGTGTTGGGAGGTATACCTAATAGGTATACCTTAATCCCCAATGCAACAGAGTTGGGAGGTATACCTAATAGGTATACCCTTTGACAAAGGGTCCACCCTCATGAATGGATTAATGTCAATTGTAAAAGGGCTTGAGGCTGTGAGTTTGATTTATTGCCCTATCCTTCTTACCTCGCTTTGTCCTTCTGCCAGGGGATAATGCAGCAAGAAGCCTCTCCTTCCCAGATGCTGCCCCCTCAACCTCAGACTTCCCCAGCCCAGAACCATGAGCCAATAACTTTCTGCAAATTATAAATTACCCAGTGTGTTATTCTAGCAGCAAAAATGGACTAGACATTGTTGCAACTATTCAACTCTGCCATTGTATCAAAAAAATATAGCCACAGATGACATATAAACCAGTGGGTGTGGTTGTGTTCTAATAAAACTTACTTATGAACACTGAAATTTGAATTTGATGTACTATTACATGTCATAAAATATTATTATTCTTTTGATTTTGTTCAATCATTTGAAATGTAAAAATCATATTTTGCTCCTTGGCCATACAAAAACAGATGGTAAGCTGAATTCGGTCCCACGGGCTCTGGTTGCCCAACCCTTGGTCTGAGCTATTTGGTGCACAGTGTTCTCTGGGCAATGCCAGGAGAGATAACTGACCTCAGGGGACCAGGTCACATTCAAGGGAAAAATCTGGAGTGTCCCCTGTAGGTTTGAGAGCAATCCGTTCCTTCCCACTCAAGACAATGAAGGAAGACTTTGACCCAGATGCTACTGACATCTCTCTTTTGACTGAAAGAGGTCTCAGAGTCTCCCAGCTGACAGCTTTAAGAAGTGGTACCTCATGAATCTCCCTTGAGACAGTCAGATGGGACAAGTGTGGCTCCATAATCTTAAGTAGTGTACTAGTCAGGATCTCCAAAGAAACAGAAGAAAAAGAGGTTCCCTTTCATTCATTCATTCATTTATTCATACACACATATATACATAGAGATACGTATGGGGGAAGAGAGAGAAAGATTTGAAGGAATTATCCCATGATATTGTAGAGGCTAGAAAGTTCAAAATCTACAGTGTGGGCTGGCAGGCTGGAGACTCAAAGATTTGGTATCGCAATCTGAGTCCGAAAGCAGTCACTGATAGAATTTCCTCTTCCTCAGGCGAAGTCAGTTTTTATCTGAAGGCTTTCAACTGGTTGAGCAAGCATCATTCACATTATAGAGGGCAGTCTGTTTTGCTCAAAGTCTATCAGTTTAAATGATACCTTCTCAGCATGTTATCTTCACAGAAACATCAGATAGACCAAGTATCTGAGTAGCATGGTCTAGCCAAGTTGAAACATAAAATTAACCATCACAGAAGGTATATAATACTAAGAGAATTATTAGAAATAATGATTCTAATAACCTCAGACCACAACTGGGGTTCTCAACTTCCATCCCCAGGTGGAGGTTGGTGCAAAATAAGATTAGCACTTAGGTTTTGCAATACATCTCTGGAGAGATCATTTTGAGAAGATAAAGTATGGTCTTCCTGGAGTTTAGGATCAATAAGTTGCCTTCTTCAAGAGCAAAGAGTGATCTCTACACACCTGGTGGAACAGGATCTAGAACTTATGCCAGAAATGATCTGAATATTAACAGAAGGAGGAGAAGGATATACTTCTGATATGCTGCACAATGCTCAATATTGATTTTGATTCAATGAGACTAATTAAAATTATCTATTTCAATCAGTTGCCAAACTTACCTTTTCAGTAATGTGTCTAAATTTATTAACCATTTTGTTCTAGCAATATTTTATTTTAAAGTTTTATTTTATGTACTATTGGCCTCATTTGACATATGCAAATAACAGTTTTAGAGTTATCATCCTTTGCTAAGCCAGGACGGAATTTGCCACTTTGGAGACTATCCAGTACTTTTAATTGGAGAGTTTATGTAAAAACCATGTTATCTTTGAATCATTCACACTCACAAATAAGTGATAAGCATGGCTCTGACACATTAGCCATATCTGGTGAAAAGTTCACCTTTAGAAATGCTACCTTTGCCCTTGTCAGGGCTGAGCCCAGGGCTATCTGGACTTGGCAAATCTTAATGGCAAAAATAAATAAATAAACTTGCTTGGGATTTTCTCTTCAGCCCATCACTGACATTTCCTGTTCATCTGGTGGTAAAGTTAAAATATTTAGTAGTACCGGAAGGGTGTACAGGATACATTAAATATTGAATGTCTCCAGGAGAGGTCCTACTACATTTAACACGACGGTTCTCAGCCAAGATCAGTCCTTAAATCAATATGAGCGCCTCTGCCAAGGACAGTTTTCTGGTGCTTTTCTCAAGGGATTATTTATTGAAAGGCTAGATAGTCTTTCTCCACGTGCAAAGGGATTACCAGGAATATTCTTGGAGAGAAGGAGAGGGAGGAGACATCATTTGGGTGATGTACACTATATGGCTAAAGGACCAGCCAGAATGCCAGGATTTGGGAAGCAAAAGAGATGGAAGGTCTAGGCCTTTTGGATAACAGGAAGGAGCTAACTTTGCACACTTGAGAATGTGCTCCCCACTGTTTTTGAGTGCTTTGCCTGCAGTGTTTTGGGTAAATTCTGTCATGACACTACAAGCTAGATATTATCACCCCTGGTTTACAGAAGAGAAAGTTAAGACTCAAGGAAAGATAAATATGGTGGATGAGTGACATCCTAGGTGTCCATAAGTTTGTGCCATGGTGGCATGCAGGGTTTAATTGAACCCTTGAAATGTAACTGTAAGCTAGGCATTTTTATCTCTATTTTACAGATAAGAAAACTGTAGCTCGAAAACAGAAAGTGCCTTGCTTGAGTCATCAAAACTCCTACGAGGCAGAGGCAGGGTGTTCTGTCTCATACTCGTCTGACTTCCCAAGCTCTCGTACCTTGGTTCACCGTTGCTAAATGCACCCCAGGGCCAAGCCCAATACTGAGTAACCATTTAGCAGATAAATGCAGGGTCAAAGGAGGGTAGGACAAACATTTGGAGGGGACAGCAAGGTGGAGTCCACTAAAAGATCTGCCCAGGCACCTTCACAAAAGTGAAAGCATTTGGCTTGTGTCAAATTTTCAGAGTCTCGGAGAGACTCTTAGGTTCATTCAAGTGAAAACAGTGTGTCTGTCTAGCCCATCAGCCTGTGAGTACTTGTGGGTGAAGCCAAGGCTGCAGAGCCCCTCATTCAAGGCTAGGGTGGGGGAGGTCCAGGAAGTTTTAGAGTAGCTGTAGGCTAAGGATAAAGGTGAGTGGTGGTGTTTGCATACCCATGAGCTACTGTGCAGGAGATTGCCCCAGCCTGCGGGAGGGCTGCTACTGCCCCTCCAGGAGAAATGTTGCATCTCCTGCTTGCCCTCTCCAAGCTTGGCCTAAAGGACACTCATTGCCAGTTTTCCCCTGGGTAGAACCTAGGGAGATAGAGAAGTGCAGCCTGCAGAACTACAGCCAATTTAGGGAGATCTTGACTTCGAGTGAGGGAAACCCAGAGTGAACTGGCTGAGGCAAAGGAAGGAATTTATTGACCTGCACAATCCAATGACTGATTAGATGAACCCGTGTTGGAATAGACAGGATGGAAATGGGTGTCAGAGTTCTCTAGAACCAGAGACTGGGCTGTCCCTCTTAACCTTGCTTTTCTCTGCTTTTTGATTTCTTTGTGATCCCTGTTAGACATGTTAGATTTTTAGAAATGGTTGGAACATAGATGCAGATAATTCCTGAATATTACAGTTTTAGAAGAAAATCATAACCTTGTTGGGGTCAGGTGCTCAGCGTGTGTGTGTGTGTGTGTGTGTGTGTGTGTGTGTGTCAGTGTGTCAGGGGGTATGAACAATATTATGACAGAATGTGGCAGCTTTTTTAGGGATGGAAGAGAGTGGTTATTTCCCCGGAGGATTTTCCAGACGGATAATCCCATAGAGTTTCATCACAGGGCCCAGCCCCTGCTTCTGCATATTCTTGTCATCCTCCAAAGTTTAGGCAAAGGCTTGGAAGCTGAAACTTCAATGTCCTTAGGTGCCACAGAGACACAAAATTGAGTATGTGTGTGTCCTGATGGGAAAATAGCTGCCACTGCGATGGCTCCAAAGATGAGAACAAAGCCATTTTCCAATAAAAATTGTCCCTAGCGGTCATATAAACTAAATTTACATAAAGAAGGAAAATCACCCTGGGAGTGAGTGAGCTCAGGTGCCTGTGAGATTCTGATCTTATGGTGCAGCGTGTGACATTCATCCTTTTGCAAACATATAGCCTGACTTCTTGCTGTATGTTTGCTTGGGTTTCTCAGTTTGACCTTGTGTGTTGGGTCATGCATACGTATATGTCCCCTTACACATGCAGGTGAGCACACAGCCACACAGCCACACACAGAGAATTGTCTATGGAAAGAGCTCTGGATTAAGAACATCTGGACCTTATTCCTCCCTTACCTTTGCACGTGTGAGTTCAGGCACATCTCTTTGCTTCATCCCCTCAATTTCTTCACTGTGAGTTATCCTCAGACAGAGACATCTGGAAATGTGTTAGGATGGTTTGAATTGTTTCTGTTACTTTGGGAAAGGGAAAAGGAGCCCTAAGGGCATTGAAGGAGCCAAGGATGCTAATTGTTCAGCAACAAGTAACACAAGGTTGTCCTGCCCAAGTCTGACGATGCCCAGACTGGGGAATACAGGCTGATGGCTTCTGGGGTCTCTCTGTGTCATAGAAAATGAGGCCAAGGCTTCCAAATATTTCACAAATGCTGGAACAGAAGAGAGGACAGAGTCCAACTAGCCCATAGCATCTCAAGACCACAAGTCCTTGAGTTGAATTTTGGACTCTTCCCTACTATGCTATCCAGTGCAGGTCCGGCTCAGGTCCAGCTTCTGTAAGGAGCTCCTGGTACTAGGCAAAGCCCCTCCTTGACTGGTTCCTTCTCTGCTCTCCTTCTCTCTCCTGATAAGGACTTTAGATCCCACAGAACACATGCTTTCTTTGAAATATGTGAATTTCACAAATTTAGCTTGCCCAAGATTCTGTGTTATTAGTGCTAAAATGAAAAGGGTGAGAAATTCTGGAGTCATGGTCCAAAGAGTGGATGGAGGTTGCACTCCATTAGACCTCCTTCCTCTGCTTGCTGCCTTTCGAATCACTCTCTGGCAGTCGCCTCTAATCTACATCCCTGTGTCCTAGTTGAAAAGAGACCCAGAAAACAGTTCCTGGCTCCCATCTTGAGGAGGCAAGACCTAAAAGTTTAGAAATTCCCCAATATAGGAAGGATAATCAAAAAATGTCAAGGCAGCCCAAGACACACATCTGCCACAGAAATTCCTCCAGACAATGAAGAGGGCGTCGAGCAGGCAGGTCCTTATGTGAGGTCCAGCACAACTGCAGCTGCTCCTCAACCTATGATGTGGCTGCATCTGCATGAGTGTATCATAAATTAAAAATATCCTAATTTTAAAGTACATTTAATACATCTAATCTACTGAGATTCATAGCTTAGCCTACCTTAAACCTGTTCGGAACACTTACATTACCTGGATAAAACCATTGACAGCAATGCCTTTTTTATAATGAAGCTATTACAAATAATTTTGAATCAAAATTCAAAAGTCAAAAGTCAAAGTGTGGCTCCTACAGCATGCATTCACATCATCCTAGAGTAAACAATCGTGGGTCGAGGCTGGGCATGGTAGTTCACACCTGTAATCCTAGCACTCTGGGAGACCAAGGTAGGTAAATTGCCTGAGTTCACAGGTTAAAGCCCAGCCTAACCCAGAGCAAGACCCCATCTCTAAAAATAGCTGAATGTTGTGGCCTGTGCCTGTAGTCCCAGCTACTTGGGAGGCTGAAGCAAGAGGATTGCTTGAGCCCAGGAGTTTTAGGTTGCTATGAGCTGTCATGATGTCACAGCACTCTAGCCTGAGCAACAGACTTGGACAAGAAAGAAAGAAAGAAAGGGAGAGAAAGAAGAGAGAAATGAAGAAAGTTGTCTGTGGAGAACCATCTACACAGCAAGGAAGCAGTCAAGCAGGTTTTTGTCCCCTTAAATCAGCAAAGCCCTTGCATCTAACCAGTCATAGCCCTTTACCTCCTTCTCCATGGATTTTCATATTCTGGATTCTTCACATAAATGGACACACACAATATGTGACCTTTTGTGTCATCTTCTTGCACTTAGTGTAATGTGTTCAAGGTTTGTCCGTGCCCCAGCAGCCATTTTTTTTTTTTTTTTTTTTTGTAGAGACAGAGTCTCACTTTACCACCCTTGGTAGAGTGCTGTGACGTCACACTCACAGCAACCTCCAGCTCTTGGGCTTCCGCGATTCTCCTGCCTCAGCGTCCCGAGCAGCTGGGACTACAGGCGCCTGCCACAATGCCCGGCTATTTTTTGGTTGCAGTTCGGCTGGGGCTGGGTTTGAACCCGCCACCCTCGGTATATGGGGCCAGTGCCCTACTCACTGAGCCACAGGTGCCACCCCAGCAGCCATTTTTATTTTGACATCTTTTGGTTGTCTAAAGCTGCTGTAACAAAGAGTCACATACTCAGTGGTATGAACAGCAGAAATTTATGTAACATCTCTTGGTTCTGGATGTCAACAATCCAAGAGCAAAGTGTCGGAGGGTTGGGTCCTTTGGAGGCCTCACCCCAAGCTTGCAGGTGCTGTCTCCTCTTAGCATTTCTTAGCTTGTCCCCACCCTTTGTGAGTCTGTGTTCAAATTCTCTCTTTGTGTAAGGCCGCCATATTATACTGGAGTAGGACTCACCCTAATTATCTCTTTTTAACCCGATAACCTCTGTAAAGACCCTATTTCCAAATAAGGTCACATTCTGAGATATTGGAGGTGAGCACTTCAACATATAAATTTTAACAGGGGACACAATTCAACTTTTTGCAGATTACAGGAAACAAACAAGGGACTCAAGATCGCTGACAGACAAGTCTGATAGATTTTCATTTTCTATTTGCTTGAACTTGCATTTGGTGGTTATTATAAGCCCCAAAGCATCTCTCTTCTCTTATATTCCTGAGGTCGGTCACCTGTTCTCTTCTTAGCCTCTTTTTCTACCAGCGCCTCATTCCCAAGAATTTCCTGATGAAACCCTTCTGACTCTTAGGTGCCATCCCATTGCACACAAATTAGACAGCCCTGTATGTCAAGGGTCTTCGGGCTTCTCTAGGCCAGGCTGCCCACTGCAGCCCTTTCAGCCCTGGGACCCCTGAGTATGCCCAACCTGTGATCTTCTCTCCCGTTCTCTCAGCTCTTCTCCCTCCCAATCCTCAGGGACCTAACCTCCCACAAAGTCATAATGCCTGATGACAAGTTCAATCAAATCAATTAGTCCTTGCTTCTGGGAGAGCCTCCCAAGAGAACTTTCCCCAGGTAAAATGTTTGCTAAGGAACATGACGACCGTAGGGAAACTGAGGCCTGAAGACAGGTGCAACACCTTATCTAAGAGCCTGGGATTCCTTGCGCAGGGATAATGTGATCCATTTATCACAAGTCTCTTTTCCTCTTTGCTTCTGCAAGCACTTGGATTCAGAGACCAAAGAGACCACAGCCCATCCTTGTAAGGTATAACTTGATGTGTGGTTGAGTGGCAACGTACCTAGCTAGCCAAGCCTTTCTATTCATTTTCCAAATGGGGTTAATTCCAGCACTTCTATGAATCTCACCATCACCCAAAATATACAAGGCAATGCAGAATGAGGGTTTTTTTTAATTTTTTTGTTCATTTGTTTGTTTTTGCAGTTTGGGGCTGGGACTGGGTTTGAACCCGCCACCTCTGGTATACGGGGGTGGTGCCCCACTCCTTTGAACCACAGGCACCGCCCATTTTTGTTGTTGTTGTTGTTGTTGTTGTTTTTTTTAATCATAGCGTGTGTACATTAGGGCAATCAAGGGGTACAATGTGCTGGTTTCATATACAATCTGAAATATTCTCATCAACATAGCTTAATTTTTTAAATGCATTCATCCCTGCCATAAAGGTCCAATAGAGATTCTTGCAGGGGTAGAGCCCTAGGGAACACCCTCTGAGCTCGCCTTGCCTCTTCTAACCTCATCCAAACAATTTTTCTTGCTTCCATGAAAGAAAATCCAACGCTTCATTTAGCGAATTAACCTCAGATGTTAGAAATGATTTCTTCTTCGCTACAGGGAGGCCATCCAGGTTATGTCAAAGTACCATTCAGCAAGGGAGGCCAAAGCCAATCTATTGAAAAAGCAATCTGGATTTATCTAAAAAGGGGATTTATCCTTCAGAGAGCAGAGAGCAGAGCAAGGGATTGGTGAAAGCTCACAGATCAATTCTCTTTTAACCTTTGAACTGTGGGTCTGTGTTACGTTCTTCTGCGTTCAGATGGGCTGGAGCCTCTTCTAAGCAAAACAATAATCATCTCATATACAGTAAAACAGATGAAGTGGAAGTAATATGTTAACCAGCACCGTAATGGGCAATTGCCTCTGTTCACAAGACGTTCCGAGCCCTGCTTCCACACACTTCCACATGCTACATTAACTTTAGCCTCCAAGTAAGATTTTTACTCAGACGTGAAATAATTGTTCCTCTAACAACATGTGACAACAGGGAAATGCCCAGTATTAATACTGACACATTCTAATCTGTCCTAATGCATACCGTGAGTGAGTTCCCTAAATGATGTGGCAAATCTTAAAGGTGCAATCCTTCCCCAGTCCACAGCCAAATTTAATCTATGTTACAAATTAGTGCTCCAGTGCTGCAGGAATAATTTATGTTTCCCTGCATGTAGGAGCTCTACGCATTTCCAATTATATTTATTACTCTGCCTAAATGAAAGAAGGAAGGTGCTTGGGGAAGACTATCAGAGAGGAAGAGAACTAGCCTGGTTATTCCGACTATTCCTTAGAGCCTCTTCCTGCGGCCTTGCCATCTGGTTATCCTAGAAAATATCCAACCGACTTTCCCTTCTCTGAAGGAGCTCCGCCAGCTGCAGGGCTGTGGTGATCTCATTTGCAGCTTCATCTGGCTTTGGGGGATGCAATTGGTCTAAGCCAGGATATTTGAACTCATGTACTAAAAGCAAATCATTTCAAGATGGTGTACAATTTGCAAGGGCCGTTTCCTGTACCAGCCCTGTCTAAGTATCCTAACATTCGAGTGATGAAGACCAAGGTTCTCCAACCAGAGTGGCCATCCGAAGCTCAGGAGGGCCTGTCAACACACCTTGCTGGGCTCTTTCCTCAGATTCCCTGATTCCGTAGGGCACAGATGGGGACCTGAGAGTTTGCATTTGTGCCAAGTTCCCATGAGATTCTGACGCTGACACCTAGGGGCCAAAGTGTGAGAACCACCCAATGTAGATTAGTATCTCCATTTGACAGGAGGAGATGGAAGCAGGAGAACATGGGGGACTCCCTAGGATCACCAGACTGCAAAGGCTCAGTCCTAACCCTCTGACCTTGATCCCCTGCCTTCTTCTGGTTGAAATGCCTCGAACACATAGAATCTGGCTTTACCTCCATAAGGGCCCTCAAATTATTCCTCGGCAATGCCCAAGTTCCTGTTTTCAGTCCAAAATTCATTCTAAATGGAGGAGACAGAAATCAAACAGGGATCACTGTATCACCCATCTGTCTTCATCACCCCGTCAGCATAGGCAGGAACTCTGAGTGCGTTTGACCCTTCATCTGTTCTAATTACCAACAGAAAACCCTGTTTCATTTTTCTCAGCGTGTTGGCAGCTCAATATATGGGGCTTTATTGGCTGTCCTAATGCTTCTCTTGCAGATCCATCCTGGGCCATGTGTCCGCATTCCCCCTTTTGCATGTGCAGTATTTATACCTGAGCTCAGCTGACAGTCTCCTCATGACCCTCCCATCTCCTTTGTCTTCAGGGTCCATAAAATGGTGCATGTTTGGTGCCTGGGCCCCTTACTAACTCACTCCACCTTCAAACCTGGTGCCCTTCCCTCTTCTGAGCCTTTTGCTGTCCACCCAGGAGGGCAGAGACAGCCCCCGTCCTTGGAGACAGCCTTCCCCATTGTGACTGACAAGAGTTCTCTGCTCCCTTATTCTCTGACTCCAGTCACCTCCATGTCATCAAGTCTGCTCTGTTGGTTGGAGTCAAGCCCAGAGTGGCAGTGTCCTCTTCTCGCCTTTTCTCGCCTCTATGAAGGGATATTGGCAGACCAGTCAAACATATGTCAGGTACTCTGGATCTCATCTGGGGGGACTTCCCAGCTGATGTCAGCGTGGAGTCCAGACTTTGTTTCTGTCACTCCCACACTTTGACTCTGGGCCAGCACATCTTCACGCAGCACTCCCATTAGCTGGGGCCCAGCACCATGTTTCTCTGTCTGCTGTTCTCTCGTTCCCAGATGCCTTCTAGAGCGCATCCACACACTGCCAAGAGAGCATGCCCTTTTTCTGCCTCTTCTCCTCCCCTTCCTCCTTCTCCTCTTCCCCATCCCCTCCCCTTCCTCCTCCTCCTCCCCCCTTAACCTCCCCTTCCTCCTCTTCCTCTTCCCCCCTTTACCCTCTCCCTCTTCCTCCTCCTCCTACTCCCCCTTTCTCTTCTTCTTCTTCCTCCTTATCTTATTTTCCTGTTTGGCATTATTTAACATAGCCCATTGCTTAATGAATTGCTTTTTCACCAAACAGTTGTTATTACTTAGAAGGAGGCTATAAAAAAAAAAATCTCTTGGTGAAATTTAAAATGTTTTAGTTCTATGACATTAAATGTCATAGGTCTTCCTCTATTGTATCGTGGGCTATGGAGGTTTTCCCCAGTCTTATAAAATATTACCTCCCCCTAGATTCTGATGAGCCATTTTTCCTTCCAGGGCTTACTCTGCCTACCTCACACAGTCTACTCTACGATGCTTAGGAGCAAAAGCCACCAGATTGTTTTCACTTCCCAATGAAATTAAGTTGGACTTTAAAGACCCTTAGGAAAACTGCTTAGATATAGATATTAGCTCTCAATAGCCCCCTTCTGGTCCACAGGGTCAGACCAAAGTCCTGGGGAGGGGAGGCTGAAACCATCCAAACATTTCAGGAAGAGCTCACCAGGTCACCCTTTATAGGTCTCTCTTGGGAGCTGCCATGACCATGTTGTTTAGGATTCATGCCCTAAGGGTCCTGTGCCAGCCCTCTCAGGGACGCTGCCCATTTTGGGGTGTCATATGACAGCAGACCACATGATGCTCAAAGTGAGAGCCACCACCTCTGTATCCTTCACCAGTTTCAGAAATCCCCTGCTCCCAAGTTCAGGGACCTCCCCCATTTATACTTCCTTCTTGGGACAATCCAGCTGTTTTCTTCTATGATCCTTGCTTCTCAAAAAACAAAAGCCTCCTACCTCGTCTCTGGAGTAAACTCAGACTAACAAATCACAAAGCCTAAAATGCCCTCTTAAAAGAAAAAGGGGAATAAAACCCTCTCATTCTTCAGTGACAAGCCTATAAAGAAAGAAGACAGAGTTACCATCTTGTTCTGTGTGTCAAGCCCCCAGGTTCTGCCTCACTGCCATTCCCTGAATGACAAACCCACAAGGAGAAAGGCAAATGGTTTCCTGGCCCTGCCCAGCATCTCTGGGCCATGGCTGGAGTGTGTAGGCCCAGCATACAGGTTAGACTTCAGCATACAGCCCTGCTGAGGCCCATTGCCCCTTCCAGCAACCAGTAGGTGACAGCCTCTCCCCTGACCTTCACCCGGGGCAGCCATCCACAGAGCAAAGGGAGTACTGAGGAGCTGTCTTCTCTGCTTCCCACTCCCAGACTTTTTGCCTCCCCCAGCACAGCCCTCTACAGCCCCAGGCCTGCAGCAGACCCCAGTCAATCCCTTGTGTAGACTTTTACTACAGAGCCATTATTTTTAATCTCTGTACAAAGTTTCATTAATTCTTTTCCTTTTCCCACATTAAACCATTAGTTCTTCAAGTAAGAAAATGTGCCTTTTTCTCCTTTCACCCTTTATGCCCCAAACAGGCACATGCAGAGGTGTATAGAACATACACAATAAATATTTTACTTCCAATTATATTATCTGAAAAAAAGGAGTTAATTGTTCTTACCTCTTCAAACAAGGGCCGTATATCCCTGAGCTATATACTTATTTTGTCTTCTAGATTTTATTCTCTTCTCACTTCCTTCTTGTACCAGTACTTAGTTATTTCTTTTGCTTAACTTCTCCAGAAAGCAATGGAACAAATTGCTTGTCAGATGATCTCAGGGATGCGGGACCTCACAAAGTGACCATGTGGGATTGGGAGAGGACAATGGAGGCCTGTCCACAAAAGCTGGAGGACTGGCCACGGGAAGAATTCTCAGCCCTACAACCCAGCCCTACCCCAGTAGTCAGGGGAGCTGGGAGCCAGAAAGGCTCATTGGTGACACATTTTAATAAAGTATGCTAAATTACATGCTGGTGGCATTAATAGCAATCAGCCTCGTAGAACATGGGATCTAATGGCTTATAAATGAGATGCAAGTTCATTTGTGCAGGCCCACTATAATAAACTAATTATTTTGCAACTCTCCAATTATGCATTTTTCAAAAAGCTGAATTGCATTAAAAACATGTTATGGCTTTATAGATTGTGTCTTTAGGGAGAGGAGGAGACACATCTGCTCCACAAGTGCCCAAGGAAAGAGAGAGAGAGAGTGTGTCAGAGTCATAGGCAATAGATAAAGAGTAAGCCAGCTGCCAAATGACAAATGTAGTGGAGGAAGACAAAGAGCTGTCAGTTTCCTCATCAATTACAGCCAGTCGCTTACCCACCAGAGAGTAAATTGGCGCAGCCATCAAAGATGGCTGTGTTAGAATTATGGAGTTTGAGATCGCCACTGATTTATTCAGTGCCTGGGGTCCAGAAGGGTGTGTGTTGCTTTGGGATTAAGATTTTTCCACTCAAAGCTCTCCAGAAGCTCATGGACAGCCCATCTATGTCAGAAACACTCTGGCTCTGTATCTTGGGGTAGAAAGAGGTGACTGACAGGCCTGCCAAGCAAGCCAGAGGCTGCCAATGTGCCACTGAGGCCTGGGGGGAAGCTGCAGGGAGCATGTGCAGAGGGGCTGACATGCCATACAGGCTCTCAGCTAGTTAGAGGGGAAGGTCCACGGGAGAATGGAACTTTGGCAGATGTCTCTCTCTGAAGGGCCCACACACCCGCCCCTGGTTACCCATGAGGCCAGATGGATTTAAATCCCAGTTCCCTTCCTCATTTTCCATGGGACAGCCACACATGTTGCTTTACCTTGGAGAGGAGGGGATGCTGTTTAAAGGTTTTTCCTTTTCCACTTTAGAAAACATTGGTCTCAACACTTTAATTTTTCTGATTATTATAAACAAAGCCTCTTCATGACTTACTAGCAGGACATCTCCTGTCATCTTTGTCTCCTGGAATTATCCAAAAATGCTGGGGACTCAAACAGTGCAAAATGGGACAATTGGACTTCTGTACCCAGGAGGAATTTATGCTGGAGTGTCAGCTACTCCTGTCTTGGCATCCATGTGTCAGAACTGGTGACATCCTGAACAGTACCAAGAAGAGGATGGCTCATGGCTGGAAGAGTCTCAGTTCTACCACCTGCTGCTGAAGCCAGCCAATTGCTATGGCTTCACCAGGAAGAAAGAGCCCATCCTCAGTGTCAGATCTCAGTCAAGGGCCCTGAACATGGGTCACAGCCTCCTGTGCCCACTTCCCTGGCTCCCACACACTACCACTCTCAGGGTGCCGACATCCCCAGGGTGCCAGGTATGGATTGGTTCTACAGACCCAGAATCCATGTCCATCTTACTGCCAGAGGCTCCGTGCTGGTGCCTCCACAGCTCTCCTTCTCACCCTCAAAACCAAAGGGCTGAATGTAACTTTCCTTCTCCAGTGCCCTCCACCCCCATCTCTCAGGAGGAAGCCCCCTGTAGGAAGTCAGAGGGAATCTCCCTAAAGGAAAATTATAAACTGAAGCCAAGGTGCCCACGGCATCCTATGCAGCTGACATCTCACTCTAGAAAGGGGAAAAAACTCCACAAATTTCATCTCTATTGGGCAGAGTACACCTGCCCCCACCCACAGAAAACCAACATTCTGCAAAATACCCTTCTTCTTCTCCTTTTCTAAGCTACACAATGCCCCGTTACCCCAAAATATACATTGTTGTGTTGTTATAACATGTTAACATTTCCAAAATTCAGATGTGTATTTAATTGACCTGTATGTTATTTAAAATACGTTATTTTGAATAAGTATATTACATATTGATTATTATATTTAAAAATCAATGTATTATTAAATATTATAGAGAAATTTTCAAACTAATCCAATGAATACTTTTGATTAATAAATAAATGTTTGTTTTTTGACTCTTCATCACCAAATTGAGATCATACTACCCATATATTATATAATTGAGAGAGTCAAATGGAGGGACCCACCCAAATACAATGTCCCACCCAAGAAAGAAGAAATGTGCCAACCCCTACCCTCTGACCCTTCAAAATCCCCATCCACCTTAAACCACGTGCTGACTTCCTTCTCAAGCTCAGCTCACCCACATCTGGATGGAATAAAGGCCAACATTGCCCACACAGACCCTCGACTCCATTTCCTTTCATTTCATGTTTCAAAATAATATTTTATTTTTCAGTCTTTGACCTCTCCATAATTTGTATACATTTTTTACCTACTATTATAGCGTGAGTATATCTATTGTCATTAACTATTTCTCAAAGTCGTATTATGATTATTGTTCAAAATAAACAATTAAACTACTATACAGATACAGATTAATTTAATTGGTCTTCTTGGGCATTAAAATTGCTTTTCTTCTCCAAGGAGAATATATGTGCCATGAATATTCTTATATATAAATTTTTGCATGTTTGACAATTTTATTTCCTTTACATAAGTTTCTAGAAGTGCAATTATTATCAAATCATATGAACATTATAGAGACTGTTGGTGAATGTTGCCAAAATATTACTCGAAGACCTTATGCTGTGTATTTATTTCTCTATAGTTGTGCTAGCTTTGAGTGTTACCACTTAAAAGCTAAGTTAGATAACTTAATAGTACTATAAAATTACTTCATTTAATCTGTATTTCAATCACTATTAAGAAGATTGAGAATTTTTATATACTATTTTCCATTTTCTTTTTTTTTTTTTTTGAGACAGAGTCTCACATTTCTCCCTCAGTAGAGTGCTGTGCTGTCACAGCTCACAGCAACCACAAACTCCCAGATTTAAGAGATTCCCTTGCATCAGCTTCCTAAGTAGCTGGGACTACGTGCACCCACCACAATGCCCAGCTATTTTTAGAGACGAGGTCTCACTCTGGCTCAGGTTGGTCTTGAACCTGTAAGCTCAGGCAATCCACCTGCCTCAGCCTCCAAAGTTCTGGGATTACAGGCGTGAGCCACCGCACCCGGCCTTTATATACTATTTTCTAACCAAATACATTTCCTCTTTCGCCTGCTTACTTAATCATTGTCTTGAGCTTTCCTTATTGACACATACAAATAAGGATACTGAAGCCCCCCTGTCCTACCACAATCGTAGGTGAATACACAGGCAGAAACAAGGGTGATGAATTCTGTCTCCCACTGTGGTGTGGCACCTAGGATGTTGAGCCTCTGATCTCTATGTCTCCAGCAACCAGCCCAATAAATGTTAAATGAATGAACTAATTACAAGTAATAACAGCAGGCTTCTAATGTCAAATTTGTGGCAAGTCATTTATTTGTCATTAAATGCTTTTTATGTACAAATACATCTTTGTAATCTCTTTTGTGCTTTCTTACACTACTCCTAAACTGACAAGGTCTTCCCTATCCAAGGGTTTGTTAAACATACAACTCTGTTTTCTGCTCATTTTCCTACTGCTTGCTTTTCTACACTAAATTTTATTTCTTATGTTCTTCATGGAAGCCAAGCAGCTGGACAGGACCCATCAATGGCTCTTTTGAACCAAATGCTCCAGTAAACAGTCCCCATCACCAGGGAGGGCACCTGAGGAGGTGGCTCATTGCACTGCATGTTTTCCCGCATCTGCTGCCAGTTGGCCTTCTAGAGAGAGTAATTTTTAACAGCAGGCTGAGCTCCCTCTGCCAGGAAGGATGTGATAAACACCAGTCCTCTCCTCCCAGTATGGGGCTTCATACTAAATCAGTTAATTTTCTTCCCCCTACCTGAGAAGCAGGCTGAGTGAGGCCTTTATTTACAAAGGTTAAACACTCCTTTAATTGGATTGCTGGCATTTAAACCCCAAGTCTTCTCCTTTTTCCCTTTGTCCCTCTCATCCATACCTGGAGAAGTGCCCAAGAGAAATGCCAGGGGAAGGTTTCCATTTAATAAAGCAGAGATGCAGAGGGTCCCTTTGGAAACTTATGTTACAGCTTTGAGCCACCACAAATTAATGAATTGAATCACAAAAGGTCCCCCAGCCAGCAGATTATTGAGCAGAGGAAATGCGAGAACTCTCTGGGCTGAGGGGAAGCAAGGCAGGGGACCGTACATGGTCTGTTCTCCATCAAGTGTTGTTTCCCACACTGAGATCAAGGCCACTGTCAGATGCAAATTCATAGTCATAGGGTCATATGTTGACAGAACACAGGCAAGAGGCAGAAAAGCAAATTCCATTCCAAGATTGGCAACAGTCTAATGGAAGGGCATATCATTCCCTCACTGCTCTGAAATAATCCCTGAATTTCCTCCCATTTTTGACACTCTTTATCTCTCTTTTCTTTCTAGATCAATCATGCGGATTGTGTACATACAGAGTCCATGACAACATGGGCAAAGGGAAGGAACAGGATTAATCCAATTATGTGCACAGTTGTGTACTTTTCTTCTAATGAGATCACTATGCCAAGTCAACAGGTCAAAAGCCTACCTTCTTCAGTACAATAGAACCTTCTCTAAAGAAGATAGACGAATGGCTAATAAATATATGAAAAAATGCTCATCATCCCTACTTATTAGAGAAATGCAAATCAAAACCACCCTGAGATATCATCTAACCTCAGTGAGAATGGCCCACATCACAGTATCTCAAAACTGCAGATGCTGGAGTGGATGTGGAGAGATGGGAACACTTTTACACTGCTGGTGGGACTGCAAACTAATACAACCTTTTTGGAAGAAAGTATGGAGACCCCTCAAAGACCTCAAACTAGACTTCCCACTTGATCCCATTACTGGCCATCTACTCAAAAGGAAAAAAATCCTTTTACCATAAGGACACTTGAACTAGACTGTTTATCACAGCTCAATTTACAATTGCCAAAATGTGGAAACAGCCTAAATGCCCACCAACCCAGGAATGAATTAATAAGCTGTGGTATATAGTGGTATATGTATACCATGGAATACTGTTCAGTCATTAAAAATTTGGAGACTTTACATCCTTTGTATTAACCTGGATGGAAGTGAAACACATTATTCTTAGTAAAGCATCACAAGAATGAAGAAGCAAGAATCCTATGTACTCAATTCTCATATGAGGACAGTTGATGACCTAGCACGTGGTGGAGGGTAGGGGAAGGGGAGAGGAGAGACAGGGAAGGAGAGAGGAAGGTGGGGGAGGAGGAGAGCAGAGAGAAGGAAAGAGGGAGTAGGTGGGGGAATGGAAGTGCAGAGAGGGGGAAGGAGGGAGGAGGTGGTGGGTCATGGTGTGTGACATATCTTTTGGGGGAAGGACCCAATTATAAGAGTGACTTTACCTAACAAATGCAATCAATGTAACCTGGATCTATTTATCCTCAATAAATCCCCAACAATAGAAAAAAAAAAAAAAAAAAAAAAAGGAAAATTAGCCAGGTGTGATGGCATGCATGTAGTCCCAGCTATTCAGGAGGTAAGACAGAAGGATTGCTTGAGTCCAGGAGTTTGAGGCTGCAGTGAGTTAAGATCTTACCACAGTACTCCACCCTGGGTGACCCTCTCTAAAAAACAAAAACAAATAATACTTGGTCACTCTAACACACATTTCTACTACAAAAATATATATGAAAAGTGAAAAAAAAATTTCTGTGACTACAAAGCTTTAAGTGTGAAAATTTTCTTTTGCATTTAGTTTTTATCAAAGTATTGATACCATGTGTATTAGTATACAATTGATCAAAGATACCTGCATATATCACAATGTTTGTAAAACAATTTATCAGTAGTGTTTAATTTTGGAACTGTATCTCTCAGTGGGATGGATGAGACTTTTTTTCATCTACTTTATATATGCATGGATGATGTCATTCTTAGTTCTAATGAGACAATATCCAACATTAATTTTATTTGTATTTTTTGTTTTAATCAGTGCAAACATTGAGAAGCCTTGTTTGCATAAATGATTCAATAGCAATGAAAAAAAATTTTGTTATGGCAATACCACTCAATTCTTTGTATTCCTTCCAAAATAAGTGCCAAATACCACATCATGGCCTAGCATTAATCTTTAATTATCTATTAATGGATACATCAGTCTTTCTTTTTGCTGGAAAAAAATAGTGGAAACTACTTGACTTGCAAAAAGATGTAATGGACCGTCATTAAAGTCATTCTACTTCTCAATATCTGGGAAGTACACAAAATGGCCTTATCAAGATCTTTCAAATTACCGTAAATTATATCCCTTACACTTTTACTGAGAGGTTAACTACCCCAATCAACCCAATATATAAAAAATATTTTGGAAAAAATGGAAATATTGTGAACTTTGATGAACCTTTGTCAATATACTTAAAGAACTTTTTAAGTGGAAATCTAGATATGTAGAAGTAGAAAAGATTGTGCTGAACTGAATGCATCATCACAAGGCATCGAAAATTAATACATGGGCTTCCATATTTTATATAATCCCCTATCCCTTCTTCTGATTTTTGAAAGAGAATGCTAGATAGCATATCATTTCATCTTGTAAACATTTCAGCACACAGCTGTAAAACAGTAGAACTTTTCCTTTATTATTATCAAATCTAAAAAAACAGTAAATATTTAAAATCATCAAATATTCCAATATTCATAGTTCCCCAATTGTCTTATAGATTTTTTTATACTTTGTTTTTAAGGTTAAAGTTCTATACATTGTACCTTATAAGAAGGATGTTTACTTCCTTTTGGAAGCACATGTCTGGATGTCTCTTATAGTGATGATCAGTGCCCAGACCCTTTAATTTATGAGCGTCTATGAGATGACACCCTAATTTTATCATTCCTTCTATTTCCTAGCTGAAACGCGTCTATAATAAGAAAACTTTGGCATTGGGAACTCTTTCAGGTTGCCTCTTGTGTCTCAAGGAGTTCAGAACACGTCATCCCAAAATACACCAATTTGACATCAGAATTATTTTGAGATTAAGGCACTTACAAAACAGGAGGTGTAAGATCACTTTGACCTTTGCTGTCTCTTAAAAGCTGAAGCTGAAATTCCCCTGTGAAAAATGTCCTCCCGATACCAAAAGGAAGGTAACATTCTCATCACCAAGGACAGGAAGTAGAGGCCAACAGAAATCTGTATACACATCCCTTGTCTTCCTAACCACTTCTCCATCTAGTTACCTACCGCAGCCCAAGAACTTTGCCTTACCACATTTTCACAACTTACTGCTCTTTGTCCAATTCAGTGTATAAGTATTTGATTCTTCTTTGGGTCTTCATTCCTTATAAGGCTTCCCCACCACATGAACTTGTACCAAATAAATTTGTGTGCTTCTCTCCTGTCTTGATCTGTCGTATGTCAATTTAAGTACCAGAGTTAGCTGAGGAATGTCCCTCAGAGGACACAGGTAACATTTTGTCCCCACCCTGTGGTTTCTGGTGACCCAGACAAGCTGGTAAAAAGCTGAGCCTCCTCACTCACTCTGACGTATGAGGATGGGGTCTGGGAGAACTGATGGGAGGTGACAAAAGAGAAGAATTCTTGTCAAAGTTAGACCTTTCAGTCCTCTGCCTCTAGGGTCCAGTCGAGAGAGGAAAGCAAAAATTTCGCCTTCTCTTCCTTTCCACATTCAGATTGACAAGAGAATGACATTTGTGAGAATCAGTTTGAAAAGTGACTCTTGGTTTTTGGGTACCCATTGGTTATTGATCCTAAGCCTCCCAGGAATAGTCATGGTTTTGCTTTTCTCTATCTTTTGTGTCATTTGTCATAAGGAGGCTGTAAAGAGGACATAAGGAGCCTTTGTCATCTCTCTGTTTGTTGTATTGCTTAGGCTGGGAAAATTTCCATCTCCTCTGGCCTGCAAAACAGATCAGTAGGTCTGGGACCCAAGTCATTTTACATCATGAGAAATTAGAGTTTCTTTACTTCCTGTAAGCAAAGAACCTGTGGTTCTTAGTTGTCTTTGAGAGAAACTTGGGATCTTGAGGAGGACTGCATATTTTGCATCCTTTTTGGATTAAGCCATAAAAAGGCTCATTGGTTTAGAGTCACATTAAAATACATACACCTTTTGAGAAGGGACACTAAGAAAGGGGCTTCAAGGTGGATGGGAGGGAAGCCTGGCCTGGTGAACCAGAAAGTCTGGAGGGCCCATGAGAATGTGGATGTGAGGTAACCTAGGTAAACAATGATTGATAGAAAGAGACAATTATTAATGACCAATAGAAAAGGGCAATACTGCCTGGAGGAGCAGAGAGGCCAATGAAAGACTTGCAACCAATTTCAAATGAAGAGAAAGAGGGTATTTGTATCTCTACGTGGCTGTTGTGTCTCTGTGCCTGTTGGGACATAACACAACCACACACAAATCCTTTCTGAGCTTCCTGTTCCTCTGCTCCTCCTAAGACAAAGACACGAAGGCTCTGGCAACCCAACTGCCCAGAAGGTGGCACCAAAGGAGACTAATTTTCCAGGCAAGCTGTGCAATTCACCTACTCCCTATGGCCCCATATAAAATTGGTCTCTAACTGTCCCCTGGGTGCAGACCCCGTCTTTGAACTGTCCAGGCGGATCACCTTCCACTTTCAATAAACCTGGCCTGAACATCTCTGGGCCTTGCCTGTCTCTGGGCGCCATCATTTACACCTTTCCCTTTCTTTCACCTCTGCTCTCATCATGAGATAGACCCATTTCCAAGTCTCTTTGGAAGTGCTCTAAGTTTTCTGTTTGTTCTTCAATAAAATTTCCCTTTGTTACACTGAAACTTGTGCAGGTTACGTTTACATTCTATTCACACTGGCTGTGCTGCTCCTGTTTGATTTTCAGTTTCCACTCAGTTTTGCTTTCGACCCTTGCTGTGCCTCCAGCACATGGAACTTTTTAGCTCAGCCAAGTAATCAAGCCAGGTCATCTGGGTTCGAGGAACTGGGACATCTGACCCCAACAACTTTAATGATTTGGAATTTATATCTAAAAGGAATTTTTTAAAGAGAGCTCTCATTTTACACAACCATCTTATTGGTGCCTATGGGAAAAACAAATTCAGAGACAGAAAGGAATATGGCAGCTAGCCTTAGGGACACTCTCAACAAGATTGAAGAACAGAAATCAGAACAACAGCTAAAACCAGTACCTGCTATAAATTCTTCTTTTCTTTATCCCCAACTCTCTGTTTCTGCCCCCCCTCCCTGATTTTTTTGAGCTCTGGGCCCCTGGCATAAGTGCTCCCTCCCTCAGATCTGGTCCCCTCTCCTCAGTAAATTCTTTTAAATCCTAAAACTCCTCTGACTTAACCAGAAAAATACTTTAAAAGCCCAGCTGCCTGCTTTTAATTCCCTTTCCTGGAAAGATTTACAAAAAGCACTCTGACCTGATCTCTAGGCCAGGGGTGTACAGATGAGCCATGTAAATGTTGATAGCCAAGACACAAATCTAACCAGGCCTACTTTACTGTGCCTTAGGACTCCTCCTTCTTCTTGGGTTCTAAATCAAGCTTTGTCAACTCCAGGGTGCAGCCCTGGGGCCTGCATATCTGGGCCCCCAAGTCAAGTCTGATGACAAGTTTTTGGCTTGGCTTCCTAGACTTGAAAGGCTTTTAAAAGTCCAATATAAGATTCTCTATTAAATGTTCCAGCAAAAGAGACTTAAACAGAGCATATATGATCAACGACTCTTCTTGCTACACTTATGTAAACAATCAGGTCAAGTTTAAAGAAACTAGATTTGTTTTGAAAAAATAAAAGTCTTACTGTGATTATGTTTGGTAAAAATAGGGTGACTGTGGAGAGAAAAAACATGTTAAAAACCCTATAGTTCACCTGTTATTGGATTGTAGTCCTCTTCATTGTCTTTGGAGTTTTGTTATCTCTCTGCGAATTGGACTGGATTCCAAACTTCGTTTTTTTTCAGTATCTGGCTACCACTTTCCAAGCTAATTGCTTTGTTTTTTTCCTTCCACTCTCCTGACTTGACCCTATTGAAAACTAAGACTTCCCTTTTCCTGGATCCCTGCAATCTGAAAGTGGATGCCATGATATAAACTTCCAAAAAATCACCATACCAAGAGGTTTGCTGTGTGTGGTGGTGTACACTGGTAGTTACAGCAGCTTGGGAGGCTCAAGTGGGAGTATCTTTTGAACCCAGGAATTCAAGACTGCATTGAGCTATGATTCCTATCACTGCACTCCAGCCTGGTGTTACGTCATCTCTTAAAATGAGCAACACCTTATATCTTAAAAAAAAATTCGTTTAAAGTCATGAGTATAGGAGTTATAACAAACATTTTTAAATTAATCTGAACATATAATGAAATAATATTGTATGTATTCCCATATAGTTCAAAGGCTTAAAGTATCCTTGTCTGACTTCTCTGATCTTACCTTGCCTGTCTCTCCACAGGACTGCAAGTTCTCACAGGGTGACAAAATTTACTGTGTGCAAGTGACTCTTATTCTTCCAACTTCCCTGCTCTTCCATGATTTCCTCTTCCCCTTTTTGCACTCTCTTTGCCTCCCTTCTCATCTTTTCTTTCCCTAGGACAGCCCCTTTCACACCCTCTTTCTCAGTCTCTCCTCCTTTTACCCCACTTTTTAATAAACAATTAATAGACCATTAATTATTATTAGGTTATCAATTAATTATTTTTAAGAGGAGTTTTAGATTTACAGAAAAATTGAGTGGGAAGTATGGTGAGGTTGCATACACTCCTCACCCTTCTGCCCCTGTGTTTCCCCCATATTAGTAATGTCCTACATTAGTGTGTGTCGTTGTTGCAAAAGATGTGCCAACATCAATACAGTTTTATTAATTAAAGTTCATGGTTTATGTTAGTGTTCAATTTTGTATACTCTGTGGGTTTTGGCAAATGTACAGTGATGTGTGTCTATCACTGCAGGGTGAGGCAGAGCAATTTCATAAAAATCCCTATGCTCCACCTACTCATCTCTCCTTTTCTCTCCCTGAGCCCTTGGAACCTCTGGTCACACCATTTGGTCTTTTTTAGATTGTTCTATAGTCAAAATCATATAGTATGTAATCTTTTCAGATTGACTTTTCACTTAGCAATATGCACTGAAGTTTTCTTTTCTTTTCATGGCTTGTTAATTCATTTCTTTTTAATGGTGAGTAAGATTCAGTTGTCAGAATGTACCACAGTTTATTTATCTACTCACTTATTGGATGATATCTTGGTTGTTTCTAATATGGTGATGGTTATGAAGCTGCAGATTTTGGTGTGGCCACAAGAAATACATTTTTAACTATTGGAATGAAAAAGGGGGACTTTTCTAAGAAAGGTAGAAGACATAAAGAAAACAGAAGATTGTGTAAAAAAATGTAACCATAACAAATAAATATGAGACAAACAGCAGGGGGTGGTATTTGCAAGACATTTGACCATAGTTAACAGGTGTGCTTTACTTAGCAGACCACCAACATAAATGAAGTAAGAGTCTCAAGCTCTTTGACTATTTTGTTTTATTTTATTTTATTACCTGAATGTCTGTGGTAAAAAAGGATGTATAAACAATTCCTTTTAGATTTGTCCAAGAGATCTTTTACAAGTATTTAGACCTAATAGGAATGACCAAATTTCAACTTATATCTCATTATTAGGAAATACATTATGAAACAAAACCACCATACTTCTACAAACTTTTAGAGAGGACGTTATTTTCACAGGAAAGAGCTACAAGTTTTGAACATTGACTATCTTGCGCACTTTTGTAAAGATTTGCTGTTTTCCCCCTTGTTTACTGCAGATCATTCTTTACCCATTCTTTAGCAGCAAAAGATTTGCTACTCTTTTTGCTACAAAATCTTTAGTAGCAAAACATTTGCTGCTTTTCCCCTTTTTTTACTGCAGATCATTCTTTCACCAGCAATTGGAAGCACCTTCCATTTGAGGGCCAGTGCTAGAATTCCACCAGTTAACAGTGAAAGAAAAAGAGAAGGCCCAGTCATAAAACTCTGAATGTGGAAAGGAAAGGCACAGAAAAGGGTTGTAAATGAGGATTGTAGGAAAGAAATCTTCATGGCCCTGACAAGAGTGCAGCCATTTTGGGAGGCAGGTGGTGGGAAGGAGCAGGTCCAAAACTAAACTGTATGGTCACAGCAAACCTCCTTCCCGCCTCCTGGAATGTGTCAAGGCCGGTGTTCTTGTAAAACAACAGAACAGCAACTTTTACTCTGGCAGGGCTGGCAGCCAATTAAGGGACTAATTCTTAGATTTGCCCTAAGTGGAAAAGTTAGTCCTTCTGCAGAAGGGGTGACTTTCTCTGGGAACCCTCCCTCTCACATTTAATTCTACTGATAAGAATAATAAGAGTCTTTTGAATCTGTGTGAAGGTTGAGCTGATTCTTGGTCAGACTCTACTATGTACTTTCTTTCTCTCTTCTGAGAAAGCCTTTCTAATCCCTGGACTGGCATCTTCTCCTTTTTACAGACCCTTCTACCCTCCCCGACTCTACCCCTGGTCCCCTCAGGGATGATACAGGGGAGGTTAGATTACCTATAACACAAAGGGCTTTCTCAGATCAACAAGAAAAATACAGGTGACTTAACAGAAAAAAACCAAGTAGAAGATGAACTAAGGGGATGAACAAGTAGGTTAGAGGGAAAGGCATTCAATGGACTCAAGTAGAAAGCCACCTCTCTCAGCCTGAAGAGCAGCTGAGGCAACTCCTGAAGATAGAATCAAGATTCTTTTTTCAGTGATCCATTTGCATTTTCTCTAATGCACAGAAAGTAGATGTGCTTAGATCAAGATCCATAGTCAACTCTATGCCTTGTACACATGGGTTGTTTTATTGTTTTGTTTTAGAGACAAAAAAGTTCCTCTCACCCAGGCTGGAGTACAGTGATATGATAAAGTTCACTGTAGCCTCAAACTTCTGGCCTCCAGTGATCCTCCTGCTTCAGACTCCCAAAGTGTTGGGATTATAGGTCTGAGCCATGGCACCTGACCTAGTGTAGATATCTTAATGCAGATAAAACTCCCTGTTTACCTCAGTCATGAAAGTTCAATAAGGCATGTGTGGATTTGATTACCTTTAAGCAATGTCCTCTTCTTGTATATCAAGTATTTAACAAAATATATGCAAAGATGGCTTTAAATTAAAATTCCGATGTGAAGCCATCTGGTCCCAGACTTTTCTTTTTTGGGTGATTGGCTTAGGTGACAGTTTCCTAGCTTCATTTCCTCAGAAACCAGAGAGACATCTGACCCACCCATGGTGACATTTAGGAAAAGGAACAAATG
>CAUYPK010143694.1:0-10474 GCA_963574355.1 Loris lydekkerianus
GTGATTCTTGCTGGCTGCACAGCTTTCATCAAGAACATGAGGTAAGCAGCCCTGAGTACCATGGTGCGGCTGGGAGAGAAGGGTGCAGGCTGTCTTGCAGGTTTATTCCCACATCATCAGAGACCCAGGATGTCAGGAAAATAGGATCCCCAAAGAGCCACTGTAAAGAAGCAGCAGCTTGGCTTCAGAACTTGGAGAGAAAATTACTTGTATTTATTCCCCCATGTGATGAGATTTGGAAGGAACGTTATTCCAACTTTCATGAATGAAGCAACATTTCTCATTTTATGTTTCTTCTAACATTGGATGCTCCTAATTCTGTCCTTTAAAGACAATAATTAAACAGGATCGATATTTTGGAAGAAACACTCTCCAAAGAGAAATGAATGGATGAAGAGACAAAACAGACAAAGAATCAGGGGCAGAGGTCAAGCCTTCAGGTATCAGGAATCTTCCAAACTGAATATAATAATAATAAAAAAAAAAAGAAATAAAATAGACCAACTGTCTAAAAAAATAAATAAATAAATAAAAATAAAAGTGATCCTGAGATAAAAGCAACTACACCCATGTTTGTAAAGTCACACATACAAAGTCCTCAAAAGATAAATATATTTGTAATTCAAAAAATACATGAAACATTCAAGTCTAAATGCAAACAAACAAATGAACAAAAAAAAAAAAAAAAAAAAAACTAGTAACATTAGGTTTGCCTCTGATTTCTTTGTAATTCTGAACAAAGAAATAGAGAGCAATGACCTCTGAGTCCTTAGGGAAAACAGGCTGGGCCCTGACAATTCTATGCACAGTCAGTCCATTCGCCATTTATGTGTAAAGGGAACTGAACTGTATTCCACGTGTGCACAGACTCAGAAATTATGCAGTCGTGGCTCTTATAAAATATTGGAGATGTATTGAGAGAAGGATAGAAGTTATTGGATCAGAATATGAACATTTCTTTGGTTTCATTCAGATATTTTTTGTTCTGTCATTTAAAATATTTAAAATGCCTATTGTTTATTCATGTACTCTAGTTTTTAACAAATGTCTTTACTTTGTTCCACAGTCCCAGCCAGCACACCACATTATATGTAGCTTTTTTACGTTTTTATAAGCACATATCAACTGTGATCTTTTCTAAGACTTCCCTTGATTCTGATAACCTTAACAATTTTGAGATTACTAATCAGGTGCATCACAGGTGGTGTCCATGTTGAAATTGGTCTAACATTTCTCTGATGATTAGACTGGGGCGAGAGACATTGGGTCCTATGAACTTGAAAATGCAACATTCCTATGCTTTGTTGATATATTTCTTGAATAGTAAGATTTTGTTTCCTTTTAGTGCAATTATGATAGAAATAACTACTTATTCAGTATATGGTAGTTAATTTTGTAGTAACAAACACCAAAATTTATCATGTTAAGACAACTATTTATTTCTCAATATGCATATTTGTTCCACCGCTGGAATGGGGATTTTTCCCCACACCATCTTTGGGAGTTAGTCCAGTCTGAGAGTAGGCTGGTGCAGGGTTATTTCTGATATACACAGCAGAGGGAAAAGAAGACACCAAAAAATCGCCACCTGGCACTTAAATCTACTGCTCAGAAGTGAGATTTGTCACTTCAGCTCAAATTTCATTGGCCAAGAAGACTCCATGGCCTATTCTTAATTTAAGTTATAAAAGAATGTAATCATTACCAGAAAAAAAAAAAAAAAATGATACTGGTAAGAAATTAGGAAAACTACCACATGGGTTTTAATTGTTTTCATTGTTTAGTGTGAGAAATATGTAACAATATCATAAAGACAATTTAACTGAAAGTAAGGAGAAAATCGAATATGACATCGTAATACTTTTAAAGAGATAGAAAAATAATATGAATTAGAATAAACCAGGCTTAGATTGAAGATAAAATACTCAGCAGATCTACAACTGATATATTTAAGCAAGAGGAAAAATATGTCAATACCTGAAAGAAGAAAGAAGAGCAGATTTATCAACAAATATGAAGAATAAAAGAAATAATGTCTTAACAATTCTAAACTAATACAAAATAAAATCTCAATAAAATTGAAATCTATTGGAAGTTAAAACTGACAAGTTTATGGCTGAGTAATTCAAAATGTCTAATATTCAAAACATGAACTCAATGCCCATAAAAATAAATTGAAAAAATAATCAAAGAATGATGAAGACCTCCATTGTAAATTTGTTGTGTAGATTTAGCCTGTATTTCCAGAATGAAACCCAATTGACTTTCAAAGGCTTTTTTTTTTTTTTTTTTGTATAGAAAAATAAGGTTAAACAGAAGTCTGCTACAAAGAAGCAATTTTGTTCTTTATAATGAAATGGAAGACTGCACACTGGCTTAAACAATGTTTATTATATAGCTGTGTAATTCTAAATAGGTACTTCTTCAAAGCAATCAAATGGCAAAACCAATTTGTGCTGATATATCTTGATAAACAAAGCAATTCAGTTTCTCAAAATAAAATATATTTCATACTTATTTAATGAAACCCACATATCCTTGGGCACAAACAGGGATTATGCGTTGGCTGTCTTGTTATTTGCCTTTTCCCAAAAGGATTTTTTAAACTTGCCCTAATAAAAGATATGTACTACAAGGAACAGCCAAAGTTAGAAGTGTTTATAACATGGCAGGTTGGGATACATGTTGAGTAATGCCAAACTCAAGTCAATTCCTCATGCAGGTCCCTATGTCCCCAACAGAGGTGATGAGACATTGCAAATAGCAATATCTGTGAAAGTAGATCCTAAAGTGTTGATGGAAAATACTGAATTTTTGTGTGCAAGAAAATAAGAATAAAAAATTACTTAAATGTTTTTTGTCTGAGAAAAAGGAAAGAATGAATTTGTTAGTTACTGGGATGGAAAAATCTGGAGAGTTACATGTTTAGAGGCAAATATCAGGAACTCATTATGGATCTTCAGTCTGACATGACAATTATTCAATTGGAAGAGTTGAATAGAAATTTGACTATAATAAACTATAGGCTGGGAGTTGTTTTGATTTAATATTTAGGTGGGATATTGTTGAAGTAAAAGTAGGATTTAAAGTTAAGGGGCTTGAAGAGGGTAACAAAGGAATGAGCATTGTTCACAGGTTCAGTTCCAAGGAAGGAGTACTGGGACATTGCCATGCTTACTAGCAGATGAAATAAAAATGATACGCAAAAGAGCCCAAAGAACATCTCCTGGAGGAGAATCAGAGGACTGTGCTGTCCAGAAGCCAAGTGAAGACAGCACCGTCACTACACAGGTGACACCCACAGGATTTACCCTGATGTTCATCTTGATAAGGCCAGTCACCGGGGAGCAGTTTGGGAGAGAATGTACATCGGTACAACCACTTTATAACATTACGTGTCACTGTCTATTCACATTGAACAGGAGTAAAATCCATGACCAGGCAGTGTACGCCAGTGTAGGCACCTATTCTAGTTATCGCATTTAGATGATAGAGCAGCCTCCTAAAATCCACAATGTTGATTGATCTTTTCTAGTTTTAATAATAAACAAGGATACACTACAGTAGGATTTAGAGAACAGGCAGACATTAACAAAATCCAAGAAAAGTTCTCCCTTAGTCACATGTGATGGATTTTATCTTTTCAATGTGAACCACTGAGATATGTGCAAAATGCCTGGATGAATGTCTGTGAAGACCCCTGCCTTAGTCTATTTTCAGCTGCTGTAACAAAATAGTGGAGACTAAATAATTTATAAAGAATAGCAATGGATTTTCCCATAGTGTAGATGCTGAGGAGTGCAATTAAGTCACCATCATTTTGTCTGGGGAGAGCCTGCCTTCTTTTCATGTCCTGATATGGCAAAAAGAAGACGACCAAGGAAGTTGAATTCCTCTTTCATAATGACCTTATTCCCATTGTGGATTTCAGCCCTCATAGTCTAATCACCTCTTAAAACCCCCTACTTCCAAGACTATCACCTTAACCACACCTGAATTTTGTAAAGATCACATTCAGAGCATAGCAACCCATCTCCTTATGGCTAAAACCAGGCTATGTGACCAGATTCAAAAAACCAAGCAAAAAGACTATAATATTAACCACTCTTTATCATTTTCCTGAAACAACATTTCTCCTAAATAACAAATATGTACTGATATATCTTCTTCCAAAGCATTTGTTTCCTCATTAAAGGCAAATTTGGCCTGCCAAAAAAAATCTAGTCCAGCGCCAAATTCACACAGAACTCTTTTAGAGCACTTAATTCAAAGAAGATTTGTTAGCCAAACATTTTGTGACTATTGGTTATTTATTACTTTATTGTTATAATCTGAATAATTATTTGACCCCCAAATGTGAAGTCCCCCAAATTTAGTTGCCCTAGACTAGACATCTTCCTAAAAACATATTCAATGTGTAACACGTTTTAGCCTCATTTGACATATATTCTTTATTGTAATTATAGGTTTCTAGTCGCAAAACCATGGTTTGTGAGCATAAGGACACATGTTATGGAAACAAAGTTAGTAGAAATTTTATGTCCTTTGTTCCTGGTTTATTCTTTGCAAAGTACAGACTGGATTGTTTTTTACACATTTGTTAGCACTTCTGTTATTGAATTAAGTGGTTTTATTCATACTGAAGGCAAACATTTCTACATGTTACTTTTGCAAAGGAGTTCTCTGTTATAAAGGTAACATCAAACAAGAGAACTAACTGTGAAAGTCCATTCTAATTATTGCTAGTTTTATCCACAGGCTATCTTTAACATCAACAAAGTACATCCCAAATATTTACCCTGGTGGAGTAAGTCTTAACTTCACTGGAACTTGTACTGGGCCTTCTGCTTCTGCTTCAAAATATAGAAGATCTTAGTAGGTAAATAGCTTTCCTATCTTGGCATCTGTAGATGTGGCCCTTGACAGTTCAAGTTGATATCAAAGTAATTGGACTTTTTGCATCAGCTATTTTTGTGCCCCCCTTTTGTGATGACTTCTCTTTTCTTTATATTGTTATTATTATTATTTATCGCTAATTTTTACCTGAAGCCTCTGCTGCAGCCACAGGGCCTGGCCCACATGGCTGCTGTCAATATCATTCCTGCCAAAGCTTTTCTCTGTCTCTTCCTGGCATAAGGAGTAGGCTTACATCACCATAATGTTATGGCATTCCCTCCTTCACCAGGGTAGAAAGAAGCAGTGACTGCGACAACATTTAAGAATTTAGGAATAAATAAATAAATTTAGGAATAAATAAAGCACTCCAAAAATCTATTATAAATTTGCCTTAATATTTTTTATGAAGAGGCTATCCAGAGACAGAATTAGCCAACCAAATAGATGTCAACAGAAAACCCACCTTCATTTCGTGTCCCAGCTTCATTTGTTCTATAATAGTTCTGGTGTAACTGACATGTTTGCAGATGTCATTTTGTTTAACCATCTAGAATTCAAGGTTAACCTGCAAGACCTGCCAGCTCTTCTAGCAGATTATACTGGATTACACTGGACTGTACAGATGATATACAAAATATTCAAGAGTTAGTACACTTGCTCTAACACATCTTTGTGGAAAAATCCTTAAACCTCCACCACACCAAGTAACTTATGTTGTTCAGATCATCTAATTGAGTGGACATAGATGATGTAAAATAATCCCTTCAGAGGTGTCCAACTAATAGCATGCAAAGAGCAGATTTACAGAACAAAGATTTTTTTCCAACACATATAGGGAAAGAGGTTCCCCATCCGATTTCACATACATTTTTCAGTGAAGAACTCGGGGAGAGGTATCATAGCAACAAGCAGAACTTTCACACAGTGCTTCTTTGAGCCACAGTTTCACCCTCAAGCCTTACACAATCAAATCTTCATCACCCTCAAACTTCAATGCAATTGCCCCTTAAATTTCTATCCCCTATTTAGGGAATGTACATTACATTCTGATGTTCAGTGATGCCTGAAAGGATTCTTTACGCACCGTGTCATTTATTTTCCCATATGAATATCACATCTAAGTGTTGTACCAGGAGAGTTTTTCATCATGTCTTTCAGGATGGCAGCCCTTTCCCCCGCCTATACCATCTTTATTGACTTTACTTGAGAGAATCCACATATTCCAACTTCATTTTTCTCAAATGTATTAAATTTATCAAGGCTGGTATATAGAACAGATCCCAGAAGCTCTTGTAATATCTGAGAAGTTGATGGAAGAGATTCCATCGGGGATGCCTAGTACCTTGCAGGGACCATCAGCACCTTAGTAGCTGCACTACTGATGTTCTGTTTCATTCATTTTCCAATCAACCTTCTGAAAATTTCCATTGGATTTAATATTCCTGATGAATATCTTCATTTTTTAACTTAAAAGCTTTTTTTAACAACTCAGAAAATGTCTAATCACCTTCTAGACATTTTCAAACGCCCCCTCGGGAGCAGAGTCAGCCAGTTCAACGTCCATTGACATAATCAATCCAGAGTGTGAATAGCTTATATATGTATATCGACACATTTACAGACTCAGAGGGGGCATTGCGATTTCTATTTTGGAAGAATAAAGCAATTTTTCTTCTTGCTATACTGGAATTGCTTCTTTAATTCATATTAATAAATTAGGGGCAGGATTAAGGGAGCCATCCATCATAGACTTAGCAGTAAAGGCAGTGCCTTCTGAGAATGTTGTGTTAACTTAAACATTTTTCTTCTTTCAGCCATGAGCCGAGCCAGTGAAATTTGTCCCAGTTAATAATACCTAAAATTCTTTGAAATAAGATTACTCTGGGAGCTGTTGTATCTGTCCATAATATAAGTCGATGCCTTGATGAAACAACCTCTAGTAGAGTTACCTGTTCATAACCTCCTATCTTGTAATATTTTTAGTAATGAAGGGTGGAATCAGACCCGATACTTTTACAATGTTTTATCAGGACACTATTTTAAATCCTAACTGGGATCATAATTAGTTTCAGCTAGGCATATTCTGGAGTTTGAGCTATGTCTGGTTCTGTGGTGACTTTCACAGATATAACTAAAATCAGCCAAGAAACCAAATCACTGGTGAGGTCCCTCAGTTTGGAAGTCGTTCTTTATACATTCTGTTATTTACCCTGACACTAGATTTATCATCTCTGCATCCTATTTAACCTAATTGATTATGTTGCTCAAGCAATCTCCAATTAGGAATGGTTCAAGAATTAACCTGGCTTAGGAATGATTCATCCTTCCCTTTCTTCCTCTGAAAGCGTTTGTCATATTTAAATTAAAGGTAGAGTTGTTGTAAAAATGCTACCAACTACACTAGCTGCAACAACTATTTCTGTGTACCCACCTGTGCTCTAATAAAGCAGAGGACACAGCAGGGCATAAGAAAGCAAGCACCCACAAGCTTCAGAGTGATCAGGGAACTCCAAACAGAGTTCAGTTTTCTCTGTCACTCACAAAGAACACGCTTCATCTCTGTTTGCAAAACACCGACATGTGTATGAAAGAAACCAGCCTTAAAGAAATGGCCTCACATTCAAGAAGTCATCTTTTATGCTCCTCTGGGGTCAAGGATTCATATTATTGGTGACTGCATTCCATAATTCCCCAGATGTGTACAGAATTTATTTGTAATCTGGTTCCTGAATGAGCACCTTGTGCCTTTGAATACACAAAGTAACACCAGCCATGTGCATTTCAGCATTCCTCTAACAATTCAGTGAAAGGAATGCCAATCATTCTGTGGCTTATGTTTTAGAAGCATAGAATCTAATGGACATTGTCTCTCAGCTAAATTTTTATCAGTCACTGCTACGACCTGGATATTACGCCATATGCCACATTATTTCTTACACAGCAACAGAATAGATTATTTCTCTCCCATGTGGATACATAGGCTATGCATACATTCATGAAAATATATGGAATACTCTAAAAACAGGTAAGAAACAACAAAGAGAAGACACTGATTTGTACTATGAAAAGGAAGAAAAGACTGTCTAAGGATGAGAACCTCAGACTTTTGGTGTGTGTGTGTTGCCCTTGGTAGAGAGCTGTGGCACCATCATAGCTCATAGCAACCTCAAACTCTTGACCTCAAGCATCCTCCTGCCTCAGCTGGGACTACAAGTGCCTGCCACCATGCCTGCCCGTTTCTCTGTTTTTAGTAGACTGGATCTCTTTGCTCAGGCTGGTCTGGAACTTATGAGCAAAAGCAATTTACCCATCTCAGCCACTCAGAGTACTGGGATGACAGGCGTGATCCGCTGCACCCAGTGAGATCTGGAACTTCTATTACATCTACACGCTATGTCTAGCATATTTAAAAACACTCTTGTAAATGACATCTTATATTTGTATTCATGGAATACACTAACATATTTAAATTCCTCAGGACTTATGGAATCTGAAGAAGATCTTAACAGAATTAAAAGATAAGTCTAAAATTTTACTCCAGGTTGGTAACATTAAGTAGCAAATTTTAAAATTACGTTTTTATTTTATAAAATATTTATAACTTCTATGGTAAATATTCTTCCAAATCTGAGAGTGTTTCAGTTCAAATTAACTAAAAATGTGTCTTTGACCTTTTAAACTCATACAGTACTTTCATTTTAGGAGTTGCTTATTAAATATCAGATATTAAGAATGTGTTCTCCACAGATGATTTTCCTTCAATATACTACACTTAATGCTTTTTGCCCCAAAATAATGAGTTGAGACCCATGATTGATATTCCCAAGCAATTTCCATGATGATCAATCAGCTTATATTTATATCACAAACTAAATCCATACAATATGTATACATTAATTAAAGCTTTCCATTCTTCCTAATTATACAGATACCTAAGTAAAGCTCATAAAACACATCAATATGCTTTTCGGAACCTGGAAAGCATTTCAGTACATCACAGTATGATTCTGTTTATATCAAGTCCAAGGACAGGTAAAATGAAGGTGGTGGATGTCAGAACATGATTGCCTTTGAAAGGCAATTTTCTGGGCAATGTGAAGAAGAAACCCTATAGGGTACTAGGAATATCCCACATTTTGAACAAAGCTGCTATTGAGGAGATGCACATGTTAAAAATCTCCAGAGGGTAGATTAGGAATAGCACACTTTATACCCTTCACTGTGTGAGCGGATGCCCTCCCCCTAAAGAGAACCTACTAGAAATATAACATCGTGCTTATTTTGCTTCTATGTTTATATGCAGGTGTCTATTGGAAAAGTACTTTAAAACTGACAATCTCACTAGTGTGTGACTTTTAAATTGCTAAAGCTTCAGAGGTCAACAGCAATCATACACTTTGGTTATACCACTCCTCTTAAGCGCATAGCTACACGTATGTGTAAAGATAGCTTCTCAACCACAGCGGAAGAGTCGCTATGGTGGACTGTTTGTTCACCTCATTAGGTGGCTTAGAGGGTGTGTGGGAGCTGGGAGCTGGCCCTGGACCCCTTGGCAAGTTCAGTGCCTACCTTCAGTGGCACTTTTTTCTGATGTGTACAAGGATAGGTTTTTTAATTTGTACTTGAAGGCACAGGTCAGTAGCAGCTCTGCACAAAAATAATGTAACATTAATTTGGGTGACTAAGAGTATATTTGGTGATTTTTACAACAGAAGCCAATCTCTGGCTGGGTCTTTGAAGCCTAAGGAATGTTTTATATAGTAGAATAGAAAGAATAAATATCAATTCCCTCTCTTTGCTTTTCACACGTGTATTGCACCTAGGGATGTTAAGAATACAAACTAAACCAAACAAACAAAGAAACACAATCAATCAATCAATCAATAAGCTCTTTGTCTTTAACACTTTAAAATTTCCTGATTATTTGTTGACGTATGTTTTCGTGTGTTGGGTGACAGGTAGAATAAAGCTAGTTTTCAATACAAAGTCAAAAATAATTCCTTCTTACAGCCTTTTTCAGCCCAATATAGAAGGATGTTCTTATTCGAAATGACTTTTCTTCTAAAAAAGAGAAATACTCTAAAAAAAGAGGATTTTGGAAAGAATTGATACCACCTACAAAAATAGGTCGATAGCTAAATGATTTTTTTTTTAAGGAAAGTGATTTATCCCCTGTGGACGGGCCTACATTGTTTTTCACCCTACCTTCTTCCCCTGCTACCCTTATTTACCCTTCACCTTTGGGCCCTGTATCCCAAAAAAAAAAGGTTAGAGGCAGTTAAATCAGGTCGATGTCCAATATCACTGGCTCATTAACCAAGAATCTAACTATTATTCTTCACTGCCCTCCATAGCACCAATGACGGGTAAGATTCCCAAAGCGGGGACAACCTAAGACAGGATATGGAGAGGCTGCATGGTGGATTACATTCATGTAACCCAAAGACGGGTAAGATCACTCTGCATTCAGTCAACCTAAGACAGGGACCAAACCATTGATGTTTGTATCCCCATGATGGGTAAGACTGAAACTGCAAGAGCAGGCAACCTAAGACAGGGGCTATGTTTTTCCGCCATA
>CAUYPK010143701.1:0-58466 GCA_963574355.1 Loris lydekkerianus
CCCCACTCACCTCTCAGCAAACAAACACCCCCCCCCCCGCGCCCCCCGAGGGGGGGGGGCGGGGGGGGGGCCCCCAACACACACAGAATTTTTTTCTTTTCTGTTCTTATTTTTTTTTCCACTTTACAGGCAGTAAAGATGGACTGACTTCCAATGTAAGGAAAGCTCATCCAAACTAATAAACAACTTTACAACCTAGAGTTATAAAGCTAATCCAAGTTAATTATATTCTGGACCCTTTCCTTCCACATAATTGTTCACCCCTTAGTTATATTATTTGTTTTATTCTGACAAAAGATGGCCAAAGTGGCGCAGAGCTAAATTCAGCCCTGATAGTGCTTTCTCAACTGACACACCACCAAAACTTATTAGCCTGTGCCTAGCACAAAGTAAGCATATTCATGTTTGGTGAATAATCCATAAAAATTGATCTCCAGCACAAGTGATAACCAAAGCCTTATAAATATTATCCATAACAACAGCCTTTCCTTTTAAGAATTTACCAAGGTTGGTTAAAAAGTAATAAAAGATTTCCTTTCCCACAAATGTTTTAGAATATTTACATACAAATAACTGCTAACCCTTAAATACGTCATCTTTTTCAAATATATCCCTCAAAAACATTTTTTGTAACTTCTCTTTAAGAAATTCTTTGGAATGAGATTACCAACCACACAAGAAAGAAACTATCCTCATTACTAACTGGTAGACATGCTCCCAGTCTATTTTTTTCTTTCACTTCTTTTAGTCTATTCTTTATCTCCCCTATAAGTCCACCACTGGCCAAAGAACATCCTACTACCCAGAGAACCACTCGCTCAACCATCAAGAAGATAAATGAGCATTACGGCTAGATGGAGCCTATGATCTGAATTCATTAATACAAGGCATATAAAGAAGAAACAATGTACTAACTACTTATATTTGTGTATGACTAACAACATATGAAGTTATACCCTCTATCACCTCATGTGATTTTCGTAACAGTACGATGGCAGCTGGAAAGGTGCTATTATGAGAATTTTACACAAAAGGGAACTAAAGCTTACACAGTTCAAATGACTTCCACAACATCCCATCACAAATAAGTGGTGAAGCTGGGACTCATCTTTTACAATCCTTAACGCACAGGTTCATCCGCATGTTGCCTTGCTACTATAATAGGTATAATTTGTTGATAGACAAAAGTATTCATCATCATGACTCCAGTCTATTTAATCATTTAATTTCAACCACCTTTTAAAATGTGTTTAACAGTTTTAAGAGCTGTCCCCTTGTTTTAATTCAAAGCTACCTCTCCATACCATTATTTATGATATTATATTATCAAAATTAAGTCTGACTCTGAAATAGAAAGTCAATTCCAGATTACAGTCAAATAAAGAAGCATTTGATATTCTGCGAAACCACAGAATTTCAAAACACAATTAAAAAAGCCATAGTTTAAGAACCTCGCTCAGTAAAAACTATAAAGTCACTGTAATAGTTAATTTTAGATGTCAATGTGACTGAATTAAGGAATATCAAGAAACCTGGTAAAGGACCGTTTTGGACTTGTCTGTGAGAGTGTTTCTAGAGGAGACACTGGTATGCAACTCTGCAGGGACTAGGTGGGGAAAATCTGCCCTCCCCGTGGGCAGGACCCAGAAGGAACAAAAACAGAGAAACGGCAATGTGTCAATCTATCTACTGCACCAGGGACATACTCTTCATCTCCAGTACTTGGACAGTAACTCCAAGCTCCCCAATCTTTGTACTCTAGAGCGGAACACTAGCAACCTCTGGATTCTCAGGCCTATGGCTTTAGCCTAAGCCAGGCTACCAGCATTCCAGGGTCCCTACCTAGTCTGCTGACAGCCTGCTGAAGGACTTCTCAGCTTCCAGAGTTGCCAATTCTCCTAATAAATCTCCTCTCATAGATCCATCTCTCTAAGTATATCCTATCAATTCTGTCTCTCTAGAGAATCTTGATTAATACAGTCACTTAGCTTTGCCATCAAATGGTTAGTCAGTGGCCAGCATTGGAAACTATTCTTCATGATAGAACCTATTTATTACATAAACTAGATATGACAAAAATCCTAAGCAAGCACAAGCACATCGAACAATGTGATTACATTAAGATGGCAGCAACCTTTATGATCTGAAAAGTCTATGTTTATGCAGGCAGTTATTAAGAGATAAAAAACCACACATCTTGCTATGGCCCTATGATGAACAAAAAAATGTTGTAAATGTTTAAACCTACAAAAATTTTCTATTTACTTCCTATTCCACTCCTAAATTTAACCTCATATTTCCCCCAAATATTCATGCTGCCTTGCTAATAATAGTTAGCACATTTTATCTATAAATGTGCTAAAATAGTTAGCACATTTTATCTATGGAAAGTAGTATGGAAATTCCTCAAAGAAATAAATGTAGACCTACCATCCAATCTAGCAATCCCACTGCTGGGTATCTACCCAGAAGCAAGTTGTTTTATAAAAAAGACACCTGCACTAGAATGTGTGTCACAGCACAATTCACAATTGCAAAGATGTGGAACCAACTTAAGTACCTATCAATTTACTAGTGGGTTATAAAAGCATGGAGTACTAACCCGCCATAAAAAGAAATGAAATAATCTTGTTTGCAACAACTTGGATCGAACTGGAAACTATTATCCTAAGTGAAGTTATCTCAGAAAAGGAAAACCAAACACCATGTGTTCTCACTAATAAGTGGGAGCTAAACAATAAGTATACACAGGCACAAAGAGATATAAAGGTCCTTGGAAACCAAAAAGAGGAAAACAGACGGAGAGAGGTATGGGACAAAAACTTACCTACTGGATATCACAAACACTATTTTGATAAAAGGCACACCAAAAGCCTTAACTTAAGCATTATACAAGACATCCATGTAACAAAAACATATGTACCCCCTTAATATTTTAAAATTTAAAATAACTTTACAAATCTGTAGCTATTAATGGTACAACTCTTAATCATAAACAATAAAATACCTATGGGGAGACTAGCAAAGAAATTATCTTTTTATATCAATTTCTATCGAAAACTGGTCAACAAACTTTAGAACAATCCATCTGAATACTTGAGAGTATTATAGTGTGTCATTACAAAAGTTTCAAGACACACAAAAATCAAGAAATGAAAAATCAGCACAGATGAAAACGAATGAAGCCTTTCTAGCAACACCAATAATCCAAGTAAGTTGAAACTTGCACAACTGATATAAGAACAGATGCTGCCAACTGCATTCCTTGGAAGTAAATTAATAGATCATAACAGAGTCCATTTTGAAACTTCTGTAGTGACCTATGTATACTATTATTTCCCTACTTAGGAAATCTCAAGGGTACTAAATCTAAATGCTAATCTAAATACTACCTTTATTATTTTAAAATGTTGAATGTTAGATTTATATTTAATTGAGTTGTAAGGCTTAACTAAAATAGCACATATATTTGCTTTTGTTTGCTACTATTATTCCATATAGCAATACTAGCTGGCCGACATGTTGAACAACAGGTGGTATATGTGTGTTGAATTAATAAATTGTAGCAAAAATAATTACTTAAGGAATATAATTCTGCATTCCCTAAGCCCCAGGCCCTGGAATAGTAACAGTCTGTGGCTTGTTAGAAACCAGGCCATGGTGAGATGAGTGGTAGGTAAGCCAGAGAAGCTTCCTCCGTATTTACAGCCACTCCCCATCACTGGCATCACACTGCCTGAGCTCTGTCTCCTGTCACTTCAGTTGTTGCATTAGATTCTCATAGGAGTGTGAATTCTACTGTAAACTGCACAAGAGATCTAGGTTGTGCCCTCCTTAAGAGAATCTAATGCCCCACCCCAGTGCATCCCATTCCCATCCCATGGAAAAATCATCTTAACATGAAACTGGTCCCCAGGGCCAAAAAGTCTGGGGATTGTTGATAATTCATTTATAATCTCCCTAAAAACTTGGAATAAATGAATAAAAATAATACAAAGTCTTAAAAATATATATACAATCATTATTTGTCTATTAAAAATAAACAGGGATACACCATCGAATGGTAGAAAATACCTACAAGCCATACATCTGATGGGAAGTTAATATCCAAAATATATGTGGAACTCAAACAATTCAATTACAAGAAAACAAATAATCCATTAAAAAATGGGCAAAGGACCTAAACAAATATTTGCTTTCCTTTTTTATTTTTACATATACATGTGTTTATTAGGTTTCCATTTTTTGCCTTCACAAAATTAAAGAGGCTTAAAATTTAATAACAATAACAATGTCTAAGATAAGCACTAGAAACAAAAACCTAAGAATGAACGAACATAAATACATTCAGAAAAGAAATCAGAGAATTGCTCCATCAAAATATTAAGCAATAATAATAATGCAAAGAAAGTAACATTCACATTGTCAAATAAGAGTATATCTATTTATAGAATACTTTGACTCTGAGATTCAGTATGAACTCATCAGTTTACTTCTTATTTTTCTTTTAAGTCTCAAAAAACAGACAATATTTATAAATAAAAGATAATTTCAAAAAAAACAGATCATGTCAAATCTTATATACTTCAAATCATTCTACTTCAAAATCTTTCTACTTGATCTAGGTACACCTGATATTAAAATTGGAGAGAATATATTATTATAAAGGGGAAATTACAAACACATTTCACTTATAAATGAGGATGCAATATCCCAAACAACATATTAACAAGTTGAATTAAAAATTAATGTTTAAGTAATGTACTTCGGTCAAAATTAAATCCAATTTATGTGAGAATTAGTCACTATTTTCTTTTCTTGTCTATTTTTTTTTTTTTCTTCCTTTCCTTTCCCTCACCCACTCCCTCCCTCCCTGTCTGGTCTCCCCTTCCCCCATGCCCCACTGTGTCATTAATTATCATTAATTGTCCTCATATCAAAATTGAATACATAGGATCCATACTTCTCCATTCCTGTGATGATTCACTAAGAATAATGTGTTCCACCTCCATCCAGGTTAGTACAAATGCTGAAAAATCTCCATTTTTTATGGATGAATAATATTCCAGGGTATACATATATCATAGCTTACCAATCCATTCCTGAGTTGAAGGACATTTAGGTTGTTTCCACATTTTAGCAATTGTAAATTAGGCTGCCATAAACAGCCTAGTACAAGTGTCTTTATAATAAAAGGGTTTTTTTCCTGGATAGATGCCCAGTACTGGGATTGCAGGATCAAACGAGAGGTCTAGGTTGAGTTCTCTGAGGTTTCTCATACTTCCTTCCAAAAAGGTTGTATTATTTTGCAGTCCCACCAGCAGTGTAAAAGTGTTCCTTTCTCTCCACATCTGCACCAGCCATCTGCAGTTTTGAGATTTTGTGATATAGGCCATTCTTGCTGGGGGTCAGATGATATCTCAGGGTGGTTTTAATTTGCATTTCTCTAATAATTAGGGATGATGACCATTTTTTCATATGTTTGCTGGCCATTCTTCTGTCATCTTTAGAGAAGATTCTACTCATCTCTCTTCCCCACTGAAGTATGGGATTGTTGGGGTTTTGTTTGTGGATTAACTGAAGTTCTGTATAGATCCTGGTTATTAAACTGGGACCCCAGGGACAAAAAGTCTGGTGATTGTTGATAATTCATTTATAATCTCTCTGAAAACTTAGAATCAATGGATAAAAATAATACAAATTCTTAAAAATATTTGTACAATCATTATTTGTCTATTAAAAATAAACAGGCAGGGATACACCACATTTCTCAAAAGAAGATACACATACGGCCAACAACGATACAAATAACTGCTTAGTCTCACTAACCATTAGGAAAATGTAAATTACAACCACAATGAAATATGATCTCACACCTGTTAGAATGGCTAAAGTAAGGTAAAAGTAAGTGTCGCCATGGATGCAAAGAAAAGGGAATTCTTGTATTCTGTTGGCAGAAATGTAAATTAGTACAGCCATTATGAAAATGGTGTATAGGTTCCTCAAAAAACTAAAAATAGAACTCTCATTAAATCTCAGTTCTGGTATAGTATATCCAAAGAATGAAACTCAGTATGTCGAAAGGATATCTACATTCCCATATTGATTGCAGCATTATTCACAATATCCAAGATACATAATCAACCAAAGTGTCCATCAAGGGATAAACAGATAAAGAGAATGTGGTATGTATATCCACACTGGAATACTAATCAGGCTTTAAAAAGAAGGAAATTTTGCCATTTACTACAGCATGAATGAGCATGGAGGACATCATGCTAAGGGAAATAAACCTGCCACAGAAGCACAAATACCATATGAACTCACTTTAAGTGGAATCTAAAAGAGCTGAACTCATAGACATACAGAGCAGAATGATGGTTATCAGAGGCTGGGGGTGGAAGCTGGGGGGTAGACAGATGGGGAATTATTAAGCAAAGAGTACAAAGTTTCAGATAGATAGGCCAAAGAAATTTTGAGCTCAAACAAGAGAGGGACTGCTGTCAATAATGTATTATATATTTCAAAATAACTAAGACAGTAAATTTCAAATGTCCCACCTCACCATAAAAATGATTAAGTGAAATGATGGATACATTATCATACTTCAAAACATCACACTGTATCCCATAAATGTATACAAATATGACTGTCAATTTAAAATATTAGAAAAAGAAAAATTCTTGAAAATGATTAGCAATATTCATGTTGGCTTGTCAAAAGACACTAAATCCTGTGTGGAGAGTGGCAAGGCAGACTCATTCCAAATAGTGATGTCCTTCCACTGTCCCCTTATAAAATCCCTTTCCTACCCCTTAACACACTCTAAGTGCCAATGGACCTGTGGGATTCTTGTTCTGGTCAGCAGTCTTTGCAATGCCATTAATTAATAAAGGAATAACATATAGTTTAAGGATTAATCTATCCCAAGATTACTTCTGTTATAAACATACTAAACAATAAAACCAAATCATAATACTTTACTTAGCACTTAAATATGGGCAAGACAACTCTATACGTGTATGTGTTTGTGTGTGTGTGTTTTCAAAATGAGCCCTAGAAATTCAGAGATCCTTCCTTGATGAGTTATGATTCATCACTACATCTCAGGATTTCCCTAAGTGAAATAAATGAAACTCTATTAATCTCTGTGGTTAAACAACTTTGCATTATGTTGCAAATTCTATCACCTTCTTTGATCATCTATCAAAAGCCATAGGAATTCCTCCAGAGAAGAAAGTTATTTAACTTTCTTTAGGCAAATATCCTTAAACCACAAATATCCTTTTACTTCCTTAACAACTATTAACTGGAACCTCTGACAGTTCTGCAGTTCATGCCTTTTTCCATCTGTATCAGATCTGTTTAACTCAAAATCAAGAATTAGTGTTAACCTCCAAAAACAATAAATCTGGACTCCAAAAACAATACAAACTATTTTTATTTAACATTCATTTAATGCCACATTTACAAACAACTTTCACAACTTTAACTACAATTTTTATTCACTATTTTTAAAAGCACAGGACAAGTGACAACAGGCTGATAATTGTTTTTTATGCAAAATAACCTCCAGAGAATGCCACAGCACTGCAGGATGCACATTTTCCTACATCTGTACATTTAATTCTCTATGATAATAAATGCTCAGAATCATAATCCTAATGGATTTTGAAAAATCATTTAAAAGTATGTTTAATATAAAATTCATTTATAGATATCTCATTATACTCTAATATTGTGAAAATACATATTAATTGAAACAAACTCTCAGGTAAACAAACATCTCATTCCCTATCTTTGATATATGATTTTTACTGTTAATAGAAAAAAAATAGAAGAAAAAAAAAAAGGATAAAGGATGGGTACCAAACAAATAATTTTCACTTATATATACCAAACAAATAATTTTCACTTATATATGAAAAAACCTTTTTGCCAAATGTGGCAGCAGTAACATTAGGAGACAGAAGTTCTAATAGGAACAAAGAAGAAAAAAAACTAAACAATTAAAAATAATATATATCATCCCTACAGGAAAAATGCAAAAGATATAAACACATAAATTTAACTAGCAAGTCTTTTAAATAATTTAATTGTATTTAAGATAAAAATAAAACAAATTGAGGTGAAAAAGGTTAAACTGAGAACCATATTATCGTGGCTATATTTTCAATTCACACTAACCTATCACATTTCACAGGTTTCAAAGTTCAATGTACACATTACTGCGTTCAACTGAGTGATTTTCCCTTTTAGCTTAACTTAAAATACCCCTTAATTAGTCACTTTGTGGTTCCTCATTTCTGAAAAGGATTCAATTAAACATACAATTGACAAAGTGCAAAACTGAAAAGTTTCCTAGGATCATTTATCATTACTGTTATCACTATGTATCTAAGTACTTAATATCCTCAGGTTGGTCAAAAAAAAAAAAAAAAGAAACCCCTAAAAATAGTATACTGATATCAGTTACAAAGAAAATTAATGATGCATTCCATACTGAGCCACAAAAACAGAACATAATTTAGAATAAGAGGACCTAGGTGTGACTCCTGGCTCCGCCACTTGTTACATGATTTTAAGCAAGCTTTTTCACTTTCTCAACCTGTTTTCTCATTGTCTAATGGGGATAATATTACCCTGTCAACGCTAAGATGGAAAGAAACCAAGCACATGGTATGATTCACCACCTTCTGGGCATAATAAATACTTGCTAAGTATAACTAATATAAAGACAGGAGAATTTTTATAACATATTTCTTCATACATTGAGACATAACATGAATTAAATCACATCACCTAAAACCTACTGAGTTAGGTTAGCACTAACAGAAGTAGTAAAAAGTCCCACACTACCTTTTTAGTAATCGAGTGAAATTTTATACCTAAAATATCTCAGAATTATTTTACAAGGCTTACAAGCTTTGTTTTCTTTTTTTTTTTAAAGGAAAATAGCTAAGATAAAGCAAAAAGTCTTCTTCAAGTAAAGATAATTTTCAGCTTAACTATTCAGTAAATAGTATGTTTTAAAATGTATCCAGAGAGCTGAAAACTACTCACTGAAAGGCAGCTGAGCAAAATAGTCAGAATTCTGTACTATGAGTTAGGAAATAAGACTCCAGTTTCCACTTTTGTCACTAATAATTGACCTGGGACCAGTCAATTGGGCTGGCTGGGCCTCAGTTTCCTAACCTATAAAACTCCTAAAAACCATAGATAAGAACAAGTCCAGTTTATTCTGGGCCTTTCTTTGGAGAGGCAAACCAAAGCAGTGGTTAATAAAATAGGCTAGGTAGCAACCGCTAAGATCGAAACCCTGGTTCTATCAAAAGCTGTACAGTATACCCACACAAAGCACTAAAGTACAGCTTATTTATTACTATTAATATCACTGTTTAAGATATTTCACTGAAACATGTAATTACATTTAAATACAGAAGCTAAAAATAAAAAAAAAATAATAATAGAGAGGCTTAGAAAGTTCTTTCCAAATCAAGACACTATCATTTTACTACAAGACACTAATTGAGTTGAGGTGAAAATTTTTAAACTCTTTAAAACACGCTAACCTAAACCAAGTTTAATAAAAAGATCACCTCACAAACATCGGAGATACTACTGAAACCTTATAAGGCTAATTATTCCTACCAAAATATCACATTTATGGTAAAAACAAAATTTTTACTATTTGTGTCTTTTTTTTTTTTTTTAATATTGTTAATGACAACAGAAACTTACTATACAACCATAATCTCCAAGAATTAACTCCAGGGATGAAAAATAAGTAGAATTTAGAAACATAAAGTGAGTTTCAAACTATTAGAAATAAGTACTTCAGAAATTACAACCAACCAGTAAGTAGCGACCGGACATACCATATGCCAGGTTCTGTGCTTAGGGTAAGTACAAACACCAAAACACGAAGTTCCTCAAAGTTACTGAAGTTCCAAGGACTTAGAAAAGCAAGTACGTCCTGTATCACCATCTTTCACACACAAAAAAAGACCACTCATCTACAAATGTTTTTATTTATGACCCATTACTTTCCATTTTCCTAGAAAACTATTACCTACCTTCAATTAAGCACACAAAGATACCTAAATTTTCTCCACATCAAGATCCTAAGGCGAACGGCTTGTAAAAAGATTTCATCAAGTCCACAAGCTTCAGTATTTTAGGTTCAATGACGTATACACCTGCCTGCACCCCTGCACTGTGTCAACTTGGGTCAAGTACCTAGTTGCAACACTTTAGTTCTTCCCCTTAAACTATTGCTTGTAAAGACAAACTCTACTTCTTCAAAAGTCTGCTTTTTGCAGTGGACATTAGGCACTAGAAAAGGGAAATTGATTGGCTAGTTATAGTCGCCCTACTTCCATTTTTGGTCCAATTAAAAAAAAAAAAAGAAATAAATAAATTGTGCCGTAGAGAGTAGCAAGAGGGCCATACGCAAATTAAGAAGATAGATGCTATGCTGAACTTTGAGATGCCCACGATTTAAGCGAAAGGTGACGGGGTGTGGGGGAGGGGGGTGTTATAACTCAGCCACCCAAGTCTAGCTTGAGGGAAAAGGTCCACTTGACGAAACCAAGTATGGGTGAGAAGCAAACCGTACTGGCTGAGGATGCTGACCGCATTCGGAGGTGGAGGGCCCTGAAGCCCAGAGATCGGAGGAGACCTCGGGCAACCCAACCCACAGGGGAACAGGAACCAGCAGCAAGGCAAAGAGGCCAACGCTGCCACAGAGCAGCGTGTAAGCGGACACCACGAAGGGAGCGATGAGTTATGGGGCAGCGATAGCAGGAGGGACACCAGTGCCGGGGGCGACTGGCAAGTGGCAACTGCGAAAGGCGAGGCGCGGGCAGCCAGAGGTCTCTGTTGAGTCAGCACAGCTCCTACTCTGGGGGCACTTGTAGGATCCCGTAGCTCCACCCGCCCTGGGGCCCGCGATGTAGAGTCGGGCCCGCCGGCCGGACAAATGACGTTGTCTGACAGGCTGGCATCGGCCCCTTCCCCATTTCACAGGTAAATACTGGCTGCCGTCGCCGCTTACCTCTGTTAACATTATTACACCTCGGGGAAGTGAGGTCCTCCCTAGCCTCGCCGCATGGCAACAGCCGTAGCAGCAACGAAAACTGCCCGGGCCGCCGCCAACGGCGGCAACTGCTCCTTCAGTCCTCTCCCGGGTGGCGGCTTTACTCGGCTTCGCTGGCTTCCCCCCGGCCCGGCTGCTCGCGACGGACGCGCCGCCATCTTGGAAGAGCGACGTCCGCGTCTCCCCGCGACGTGCGCTTCCATTGGAGGGCGCGGGAGCTGCCGGCGTCTCGTGACCGTCTCCATAGCGCCGGCGCGCGGCGAAGCGGGGGCGGGCGCTCAGCGGACCCCTCTGCGCCGGCTGCCGGGCATCCGGGGCTGGGTCCGGGGACCGACTTGGGACTGCGGGAAGTGGGACTCCGTAATGCCAGAGTCTCCTGGAAGCTGGCGCGTGCGTTCTCTGAGGCCGCCGGTGCTCCGCCGTACGCCGGGGTCCACAGGCCGTGGGGAGGGGTGAGAACGGCGGAGGCCTAGACTTCCATGGATGGCGCTCGTCTCTGGGACTAGGCGGCGGATTTCCTGTAGAAAAACTTTCCTCTCGCATTTCCCTGGCCCCGCGGCGACCGAGGAGCACACTGGGGGTTCGACTCCCTTCACTACCTGGCATTTAAATGTGATCTAAAACTACTCCCGCGCAGTCCCTCTCTCCTAAATTTTGGCAGAAACTTTGTTTAGTCCCTACCAATCCTCAGTGAGTTCTTTACAGGGGTGCGCGACCGGTTGTAGATGTGATACGGGCATATCGTCTTTACCCTGTTCTGGCAGAGTTGGACAGTAGCTGATTTGGTGATTGGCCAGCACCTGCATTACAATGATGGCTTAGTTTGGTTACAAGTAAGAAACTTTCAAAAAAAAAAAAAAAAAAAGTTCTGCTTTGTAAGTGCTATCTCAACCGCTTTACTGACTTATTTACACAATATGTTTGTCTGGGTGAACAGTTTTCAGCAGATGTCAAATTTCAGTCCCAGCTTAAATGGAATAGAATTGTAGAACTCAGTGTATCTATGGAAGTCACTGAGACCGACACTGTTCTACATCTACCGCTAGGTGGGTTACAGTGTGCGGAAGTAAAGCCCCTTCAGTTGTACATGAATTGTTGTGAAAATAGTTTCTTTACCTGAACATGCTGGCCAAGTGTGAGAGGATGTTGTATGTTGGAAACCAGTTTCCAAGAAAATTGCGAAGTCACTTTTCAGACTTCACACTCAAAACACTTTCATTCTTACAAGACATTTTGGGAAAACTAAGGCCAGTAGTTCCTTTTTGTGAGAGTCTTTCCCCTGTTAGCAACAGTACTACCATGCTAGGAGAAATTTAATTAATACATTACTCTTTAAAATCTCAAAACAGTAAGTAACATCATTACAGACCTCTTATTATCTCTGTCCTGTTGGCTCCCTGCAAGAAAACAAAGTGGTTCTTTTAAGCAGTCAAGAAATTCAAGAAAAATACTGATTATGCTCAATTCAACTAATTGAAGAAAAGTAGTTTTTGTTGTTTTAATCTACATTTTATGCAAAATTTCTACATTCTTGGACCAGCAGAATCCTGATCTCTGCTATGTAATAAAATGTGTTGCTGGTATTGACAGATTAAGTCATGAGTAGGAAATAAGATTGGAAAATACTGCCTGGCCTGAGGTATTAAGGGAAATGAAGAGATACTAGAGACAGCAAGGAATCTGGAAAAGGATACTGTTCCAACATGTAAGTAAGAAAACAAGAGAAGGAGGCTCATTAATATTTGAAATACCAGGTAGTGAATTAAAAATGTAACTAGATGTCTGGCTTGAGTATTCAATTTTATTCTCCACATCTTTCCCCCTTTTCCAGGAGCAAGGTATTTTCACTCATAAAGGTGGTAAATTAATTGTAAACACAATGTGAGGTTTAAACCAACCTGTGATATGACATTGGTATGCTTTTTAATATTCAGAAGTTTATAGACTCAGGAGCAAGCCAAATTCAGCTCTTCTAATGGCTCTCCCTTTTCGCAGCCAGAGTCATTTCTGCAACCTAAACAAACTATGCTAGTTGGCCTCCCAAGTCCTATTCCACCCCTCCTCTCTGACCTCATTTCTACTAAGCACTTTGTTCCATCCACACAGGCCTGCTCCCTGCTTCTGTCACACGCACATCCTCTTGCCATGAGAGCTTTATACTACTATTTCTATTTTGAAGGATCTTTTCACAAATTGCCTACACATCAGTCCCTCACTTCTGTCCAATCTTTCCCTAAAAGTTACCTTTTTCAAAGAAGCCTACCCTAATCATCTAAGACACTGCCTCTTCCCCAATATCCTCCTTTTCTTGCTTCAGTTTTTCTCATAGTACTTACACCTTATAACATAAATTACTGTTTTTCTTTCCTGTTATCTGTCTTCTTTCATCCAGTATGTAAGCTCCATAAGATGAGGGGTTTTTCTGTTTGGCTCAATGGCACAGATTTAAATGCTCAATAAATATTTCTTAATGAGTGAATAATTTCCTAAAATACCCCAAAAAGATAAGGCCTACTTAAAACTCTAAAAAACAAAATCCTTAGTATTGAAAAATTAAACTACTTAGAAATTGGCCATTGTGTGTGATTATCTTACAATTATGAGAACACTTACTGCCACTAGAATGCTAAAGAAAAAAATGTTACGACTGGTATATGAGCTATACCTTTCCCTTCACCTTCTTAAATAAGTATGTCTTGAGCATGAATCAAGGTTAATTTGCTAGAAAGGGAAGCAACAAAGTAAATACAGTATGCTATTTCAGAGATGTATGGAAATTGAAGAGAGTTGGAAGAGAATGCTTACAGAAGCAACTTTTTTTTAAAAAGTAACCACCTAATTTGGTACAGATTGCAATTTTATGTGGTCTTAAAAACATCCTATTCATATCAGTTGTTATGGAGGAAACCTGAGACAGGATGATCTATCTGAGTTACTGGGTTCTTTGGCTATCAATCAGAAATTTAAAACAAAGCAAAACGACATATCTTAAGAACCACATGATAAGGGTGCATCTGTGACTGTTATTGCAAAAGTTTTTATTCCTCAACAGCAGTATCCAATCTGATTAATGCAGGAAAGGATGACAAAAAAAGGTGAGAGGCAAAAATCAAATGTGAGGTGCTTTTAAATAGGCCACTGCCAATGATATCTAACCCTATTAGCAAAGATTAGAGTATCCAGATTGCCTTTTTTTTAGTGTTTTGTTTTGAGACAAAACTCACAGCAACCTCAGACCCCTGGGTTCAAGTGATCCTCTTGTCTCAGCTTCCTGAGTAGCTGGGACTACAGGCACCCATCACAACGCCTGGATATTTTTAGAGATGGGGTCTTACTCTTGCACAGGCTGGTCTCAAACTCCTGAGCTCAAGCAGTCTGCCTGTCTTCGCCTCCCAGAGTGCTAGGATTATAAGCGTGAACCACTGCACCCAGCCACTGTTTTTTAAGTTTTGAAATGAAAACAATTTCTTCTACATACCCAGGTTGTCATAAATTAGCTCTAATTCCTTTGAGAAGCATGAAAAGTATAACATCAACCTTTCAAGCAAATGCATCTATCAAATTGTCACTTTTTTCATGTCTTAAACCATTCTATTCCATTTTCTTCATAATGCAATGTTGGCTATGTGATCTACCACCTCTCCTGAGCACTAAATGTTACTGTACATTCATTAACAAGGTCCGGTGTCAAACAGCAAATCAGTATTGAAATAATGCATTGACAACAGAAGATGTATTCTAAATAAGAACAGACAGTAGGATATCCTGACTTTTTTTGTTATAGTTTTAATAGGGCAGTAGTAAATCTCAAGGCAGTTTAGAGTGCTCTGAAGAACCTAGCATATGCTTTTTTTCTTCTTTTTTTTAAATAGGATCTCTGCTGCCTAGTTTAGAGTGCCATGGCATCACCATAGTTCATTATAACCTCACACTGTCAGGCTTGCGATCTTCCTGCCTAGGCCTTCTGAGAAGCTGGGACTAAAGGTGCACCCCACCATGCGCAGCTAATTTTTTTTTTGTAGATATGAATTTGTCCAGGCTGGTCTTGAACTCATGGCCTCAATCCTCTACTGCATCCTCCCATTGTGCTAAAATTGTAAGCTAGGATTACAAGCATGAGCCACCACACCCAATTTACTTACTACTTTTTAAATAAATAGTAAACCAACTCAAGACTAAGAAGAAATAAAATGAGGCTTTATTAACAAATGCAGCCACAACAAAAGAAATCTCTCTTCAATAATAGCTCCATATGGGCAGCGCCTGTAGCTGTGGGAAGGGTGCCAGCCACATACACCATGGCTGGTGGGTTTGAACCTGGCCCAGGCCTGCTAAAAGAACAATGACAACTGCAACCGAAAAATAGCCAGGCATTGTGGTGGGTGCCTTAGTCCTAGCTACTTGGCTGAGGCAAGAGAATCGCTTAAGCCCGAGAGTTTGAGGTTGCTGTGAGCTGTAACGCCACAGCACTCTACCCAGGGCGACAGCTTGAGGCTCTTGTCTCAAAAAAAAAAAAAAAAAAAGGCTCCATAATACAAAGATCTAAATAGAAAAGACCATATTATAAATATGTAAAAGTCAATGGTATATTTCAGAGGTATTATTAGGTCAATAGCGCTTTAGTCAATAGTTTTAAAAACAAATACTTTTATACCACAAAAATCTACAACACTTTTAAACATTCCATACTTAATATGGATATTATTTTTCAGTTCCAGTTATGGGCCAAGTACAGTGGTAGGAGTATTGCATATATTAATGTTTGAAAAAGACCATCACAGTAGATATTATTATCCTTAGAGACTACTAGAGGTTTAGTAACTTGTCCCAGATTACCCATCAAGGACATATACTATCATCGTGATTTATCGATGTTGATGTTGAACTTTCCCATCTGATTGAGATAGTGTTTGTCAACTTCCTTCATTGTAAAGTTACTCTTTTCTCCTCTTTTACACCGTATCCTTAGAAGGGAGTCAGTATGTTTAGCCTACAATTAAAGACTGGTGATTTATGCTCCTCTTCTTGAGAGTGGAATATCTAAACAAACTACTTGGAATTTTTTTGCATGAGAAATTTGCCTCTTCTTCATTTTTTTTATTTAATCCTTTCTTTACATGAATATAGGCACATAGGTATTTGTCATACATACTTTGGGTTATTATTCAATACTACTTTATTTTGTTGTTCAAATTTTCCCACTTTCATCCATTGAAGCTCTTTAACATACTCCCTTCAATGTAGGATGCTTTTGTTTGTTTTTCAGCACTTTCTTACTTTCTGGTACTATAAGATGCTCCAGGGTTATTATATGCCAGGCCGAGAACTGGCTGTTTCTTTAAGAAATCGTAGTTCCTTTATTGGAGAATGGGGTTAGAAACCAAAATCTAGGCTCTAGAAGTGCTGTTTGCTACTTGGAGTGTCATGTCATTTAAGCCTTTGTAGCTGACAAACATGAAACATATATACTAATCCATGGATATACACCTATCTATAATTTTTTTCTGTATGTAACCATGAGAGTCTATATTAAGTTAAACATGAGTTCATACTGATGTCTCCAACTCTAATCCATTACCAGATGGATCATTCTAGTCTCTTCTCCTTGCCTATCTGTAGTTCCCACTTTAACAGTGAGAAACCTGACTCCTGTCATCTGCCATTCATTTATTTGTTGTTCAATTTCAAAATACATGTGTAGCAATATCAGAATTGTAAATCTATACCGCCATGGGAAATAAATTTATCAATTACAGTACAGTGCCTACATGCAGTCCCTTTTGTCTTTGGTCTTACCAATCATTTCCAAAGTTACTTAGTTCAGCACCTGTTCTCCAACCCCTTCAGTGAGGTTGTTTCATACATTTATGTTACAGTTAGATCCTTATTTTGAAGTCTTCATTCTTTCCTAAGATGTACTCACTTGCTAAATGATTTGCTTTTTAAATTTACATTGAATTTCAGTCTTTGTTCTTGGATGTTACACAAGTTTTGGCAAATGCATAATGTCATGCATTTTCCACTATAGTATCATACAGAATAGTTTCACAGCCCTAAAACATAAAGAAAAAGAAAAAGCAATATTGCTTTTACATGTTTAACTATAGACCAAAACAACTGATGACTTTATTGAGTAAGCTTTACTTGGATATAGAGATACTGATAAATAAATATATATTATCTAATTCTCTAGAACACCTAATTACTTGATATTTATTAAGTTCATACCATGTGCAAGCCTCTTAAGTGACTCACAACAATCCTGTAAGATGGAACTATTATTATTTCCATTTTACAAATGAGGAAACTGAGGCCAAGAGATTTCAAATTTTTTGCCAAAGTTGACACAGCTAATAATACAGTCAATAGTAAAAGAAAAGTTAAATACATAAATATGTGTACATATATACGTATCTGTGCATACGTACACACATGATACACATTTATATGTATATATCATGTAATGATATATAATATAGAATCATGTATGTACGTATACTGTATTTTCAAGTATATTATGCTAACTTTAAGAACTGAAATTTTTCAACTATCTTTGTCTCTAATTTTGTAGGTAATTCATAAATGTTGTGGTTGACCTTTCACCTCCTGTTTTTGTATTCAACCAAAGGAGGAAATGAGAAAAGGAATCAGTACTCATAGACCAAAACTAATACATCCCCATATTTAAGCCTTAACCCAGCTACTTTCATTTTTACAAAGGAAGGGTGAAATCAAAGACTGCCATTATACTGCTTCCTATTTCACTAGTTTAACAACTAAGATTTAAAAAAAAAAAAAAAGATTATTCTAAGAATTACTATTGTTTTTAAATGGTGATATGTTTTGGCACAACATTAATTTGGCATGCTTTCATTCTTTCACATATGATAATCTTGTTTTCAATAAAAATTTTAAATTTAAAACTATGATAAATGTACACACAATTAAGATATGTTACACACATGCTCCATAATATTGGCTGTGAAATAAAAAAAAAAAAAAAATAGAAGCCTGGGAAGATTTTAACTGTGGCCCTGCCTTTGCTATTAAATAAGATTAAACCTGGGAACTGAAATTTCACCATATTTTTCAGCTTCCCTTTCCTTTTCTGTAAAGTAATGAGATTGAAACATGTAATTAGATTAACACTAATGTACTTACTGTGTATGTTAATACAGTGGGTTGTTCCTTTAATCATTGGCTAATGCCCTGTGGCTCCAGAGCAATGCTTATGAAGATTTCTTTTCCTTTTAAAACTGTGATATTTAGCAAAAATAAGTAAATTGCAATTCGCTTTCCTATCACTTTCCTTCAACAAGTATATTCATCATCACCTCTTACAAAAACCTTTTTTTTGTAAGGTGTGGCACATACTGCTGCAAACTATTATGTGTATGGTAATGAACTCTCTGAATTATACCTTTCTATTTAAAATGAAACACTACCTACCTTATAATGGCCATATGTGCAAATATTCTTGAACAGAGAAGTCAGCAGAATTGTCAAGAAAATGTCTAGTATATAAACATCACAAATAAAAGACATGTAAAACCAGGTTATTTATTCTTGAAATCTATAGGATATTCACCTAATTGGATGGATAAGATTTGTACTCTGTCTTGTTCACTAAATCAGCAAAATGCTGAGGGCTTCACATTTTATTTTTAAAAATAGATGTCCTTTTCGAGTTTTCCTGTTGCTGGGGAAATGTTCTTGCTGTTGCTAACAGAGAGCTAAATATTCTGCTTTGAATGGGACGTGTTTGTTTTTATCTGTAGGAGTAGCAGAAGGATGAATGAAGGAATCCATGTTTTTAACTGTGTTTCTATAACTGAGATGTCTGCCTTCTGGGTAGAGGTACATGATTGGCTATTTACCAGAGAATCCTTTAATAGAATTATGAAATATGCTCATTTGTTTACACATTATTTTATTCACGAAATCTTAAATGGCTAACTATTCAAATTTACTGATCACCGGGTTATGGAAGTCATACCAGAAACATCTATTATCACACTACACCTAGTTGTTGTACAAAAGAGAAAGTACAAAGAGGACATTTATCTTCTTAGCATTTTTGCTTGATGTAATTTAGCCTCAAAAAGGGGGGGGAAAGAAATAAATGAGATCTGGCTTTTTCTTCAAATCTTATGATCATATAATTAAAACACAAATCATCTTACTCTTAGTCTTTATATGTTGTTTTTGCTCTGTTTAAGGCAGGAAACTGGGAAATATCACAAACAAAATCTTTCAAATACTTTGATATTTAGTGTGTTAAAACTGGAGGGGAAAAAAGATGGTCATTCTAGCTATCTTCAGGTTAAGATAGGAATTACAGAATTTGTTAATTCTGTAATACTTTGCCCTGAAACAAAATTCCATGTTACTATGATCTAACCAGGCGTGGTGGCTCAAGGAGGGGAGAATAGCTTGAGTTTAGGAGTTGGAGAGCAGCCTGAGCAAGAGTAAGACCCATCTCTACAAAAAAAAGAAAAAGAAAAAAGAAAAAAAAAAAAAAACAGGTGCGTGTTGTGGCGGGAACCTGTAGTCCCGGTTACTGGGAAGGCTAAGGCAAGAGGATTGCTTAAGCCCAGGAGTTTGAGGTTGCTGTGAACTAGGACACCAAGGCACTTGGGGAAACAGAGTGAGACTCTGTCTTAAACAAACAAACAAATAAACTGTATGTTATTGTGATCTTACTCGTGTTTCAGTATTCTGTGAAAGACTGTTAGTTTCTTAAATAAGAGTTTTCACTTTGAAACTGTACATTCTTTTGGGTAATTCACTTAATTTTATGCTAATGCAAGAAATTTTAGTTACACTGAAACTCTAAACTTCAAAAATCCAGTTTCTAGTTTTCATTTTTTTCTTTAAAATAAAGTTTTAATCTAGGAGCTGTTGGCTTATGGAAAAGAGCAAATATTTCATAATATTTCTCTAAATCATTCTGTGGTATGACAATGCTATGTGTTCACCTAGTCTTTTCATTTTCCTCCTAGACATTGAAGGAGATTGTGTATCCAACCTACCTAGGAAATGCGATGTAACCAGCTCAAATCAATGAAATGTAGCAATGCTCCTCTCCATCTTCCAAGGTAACCTTGGCAGCTACAGACTGAGATTATACGAACTCAAAATGGAAGGAACCATGCGGGTAAACCCATCCACCAGATTAGAAAAATATCACCTTTTAACTCTGAATGAGTGACAAATTCTTTTATTTTTGTATGGTGTTTGCTGTAGCTGCTAGGAATGCATAATTTAAATAAAACACTCTATATACTGAAAGTAGGAAGCATCTAACCTGAGGAATGTTCACTGACTTTGGGGTTCCCCCTCTCCCCACTCAGAATGAGGGGACTGTTTTTAAGTAACATCACTTAAGGATATCTCCAACAGATACACAGTTATCTAAGGACTGCTACTTTAAGAACTCATGGCCTGGGCTAGACACAGTGCCTCACACCTGTAATCTAGCACTTTGGGAGGCCAAGACAGGTGGATTGCCTGAGCTGACAGGGTCCAGACCAGCCTAAGCCAGAGTGAGACCTCCTCTCTAAAAGAAGTAGCCAGGCACTGTGGTGGGCTCCTAATAGTCCTAGCTACTCAGGAGGCTGACACAAGAGGATCACTTGAGTTTGAGGTTGCTGTGAGCTATGATGCCACAGCACTCTGGTGAAGGCAACAAAGTGAGACTTTGTCTCAAAAAAAAAAAAAAAAGATTAAGTTCTCTGGGGTTAGAAGGTGACTTCAAGACCCTGCTCCATCCAGACAACTCAAAAAAGAAAACCAAGGAAGTAATGGAATAGGAATAAAGATGAATATGAGACAGGTATGGACCAGAATTGGAGAGCAGTTGCTCTAAATCTCCTGAGAAACTTTCCAGAGAGTTCTAATGGTTATAACCCAAGGATGTGGTCAAATTGAGGACTAAGGAAGAAAGTAGTACAGCTGGGTGTTTGGCTCAGGAATCTGTATCAAAGAATAGTTGTATTTACCTTGATTGGGGCAGGTTTTGCCCTGGGGATGTTTTCCAGCTGCTGCTCACCTCTGACAGAGTCTCCCACACTGAACAAGGGAGCTAATGTTTACTGAATGCCTCCTCTGTTCCAGGTGCATTATGTGTCGTGTGTCACCTTTATACTTCATGGGGTATTTCTGGTCCCATTTTTATTTATTTATTTATTTTTTTATTGTTAAATCATAGCTGTGTACATTTGTGCAATCAAGGGGTACAATGTGCTGGTTTTATATACAATCTGAAATATTCTCATCAAATTGTTCAATGTATCTGGTCCTATTTTTAAAATGAGAAAATTAAGACTGCAAAGGATAATTTGCCTAAGAGTTCTTTGTTAATAAATGGCAAATCAATCTGAGTCTAGACTTTTCTGACTTGAAACTAACTCTTTTTTCTTACAAGTTCATTCTCAGTTTTAGGAGTTAACATACCTTTTGGATGGTCAATAAAAAGACCATGTGTCTTTCTCAAGCGTTGCTTGCTTTTTACAGTCCATTTCTCATGGGGATCTCCTGAAATAAACTATCATTTGTCTAATGGTGACTTGTTTTTCCAGTTTACCCACTTTTTCCCCTTCTCATATAAGAAAAGAAAAGAATATGATCCCAGTAAAGTTTTATCTGATTTCTCTTGCTAATTTGTGGAAACCTAACCAGATGTTAGTAAAACTTGCCTTTCCTGACTGTAAATTGCTAATCTCACATTATTGAATTTTTCTCATTGATTGACATGACATTATTCATTCAGCCAATCTTACAAAGCCTACTGGAAGCCTCTTTATCATTCACATCAATATGGTTTATATATGTCTGCCTCGTGTCAATCAGCCTCTGCCTCACGCCATGTCTATATGGTAACCCAAGGGTATGGAGCCTTAATTCTTTCATTTTGCCTCCCTAAGTGAGATGCCAGACTTGAGCTATGTCAATATTGTTCTGCTTCATTTTCACTCTCAGGAACCTATGCTTTTCTGCTTTTCTACACTAATTGCATCTTCCTCTTCTCACTTCCTTCTGATGCTGATGAGTCTATCTTTGATTAACTCATCTTCTTTTTCCTAGACCCTAGTCCCTACAGCATCTGCTATGACCACAGGCTCAGGCTACTTCTGAGCCTCATTAGAACAGAAAGAAATGATCCTGTCATGCATAATCATCAAAAAAGAACAAACCTCAAAGTACAAATTGTACCTAGCTTCATCAGAAGCCCTATCTTGCTACAGCACATGGACATTTATAAGAAATTAAATCCAGACCAAGCATGGTGGCTCATACCTAGCACTCTGGGAGGCCAAAGCAGGAGGATTGTTTGAGGTCAGAAGTTTGAGACCAACCTAGCAAAGTGAGATTCCATCTCTACTAAAAATGTAAAAATTAGCCGGGTTTGGTGGCAGGCACCTGTAGTCCTAGCTACTCAGGAGGCTGAGGTAAGAAGACTGCTTGAGCCCAGAAATTTGAGGTTGCTGTGAGCGATGCTGAGACCACAGTACTCTAGCCTGCAGGTGGGTGTCAAGTCCAGTCTTCCAATTTTGACATTTCAGACTACTGTTGTAAATTTATTTTCAGTCATGTCAGTTTTTTCTCCTTAACTTCAGATTCTCTTTCTCTTATTGGCCTTATTATCCCTTTTCTTTTTAACCAGTGTTTTAGAAACATTGCGATACATCGTATCTCACATGATTACACAGGTTTTTTGCTTTGCTTATTTTAAGAAATAAAAACATTATGTTAAAAATATACATTGAGAGAGGTTTTTTACAACTGTACAATGTACTCAACATAACATCAAAGCTAAAATAATTGCTAAATGATACAATTGCTACCCAACTTCCAAAGTAATTTATTTGGCAGTTACTCTCATTTATAACTATTTCTTTTGCTGCTTAAAGTATGTAAGAGTTTGAGTTGCAAGAAAGTCACCAAGTAGATTCTTCTGGATTCAATCCTAAATATGCAAAAATATCAGCCAGTGCCTATGGCTCAGTGGGTAGGATGCTGGCCCCTTATACCGAGGGTGACAGGTTTGAACCAGGCCCCAGCCAAACTGCAACAACAAATAGCCAGGCGTTGTGGCAGGCACCTGTAGTCCCTGCTACATGGGAGGCTGAGCTAAGAGAATCATCTAAGCCCAAGAGTTGGAGGTTGTTGTGAGCTGTAACGCTGTGGCACTCTACCGTGGGTGACAAAATGAGACTCTATCTCTAAAAAAAAAAAAAAGTAAAAATATCAAAAATGTTTCTCACTGTTATTTTCCTTTAGTTCTATTTCTTAGCAAACTCATATTCACTGAATTATAGCAGTATCTCAGATAAATAGCATATACCTAATGTTCATTGTCATACTTTGTCTAATACTGTTTTTTAGAAGATTATTAGAGTGTGAGAAAAATTCTGATAAAATTCACAATGTAAAGAAACGGAAGCTAGATTTTACTCCTACACACCAATGAAGGAGCAGAAAAGACTTTCAGAGATTTGGTTTGCTTCTTATACTGGCTAAAATATAAAACCTATGGAAATTACACTTTCTGTAAATGTGATACAAAAGTCTCTTAATCATTTGTGGTAGTAAAAGACAAAATGGATTTGAAAAATCCAAAATGGTAAATAATCTTAAATTTGGAAAATTATAAAGTAAAGCCATTTAAAAATTGAGTTTGATACCAGATATCCACCTCTTCATAGTTATTGAGAATATTGTTTTTAGATAAATCATAGTGATGCCATGATCTCAATTTCATATCAGCTTTCTAAGTTATTAACAATAACTTCCAAATTACTATTTCTCAATTAAAATTTTCCTTATAGGAATTTTGCAAACTATCTTTAGTGGTTTAACCAGATTACTGAAACTGTTTTGAACTGGCTTACAAGAGCAATTGTTAAATTTTTGGAATTGTGCTAATATATATATATATATATATATATATATATATATATTCTTTTTTTTTTTTTTTTTTTTGCGACAGAGTCTCACTTTGTTACCCTCAGTAGAGTGCTGTGGCATCATAGCTCACAGCAACCTCAAACTCTAGAGCTCAAACAATTCTCTTGCCTCAGCCTCCAAAGTAGCTAGGACCACAAGCACAATGCCCAGCTATTTTTAGAGCTGGAGGCTGATCTTGAACCTGTGAGCTAAGGCAATCCACCCGCCTCCGCCTCCCAGAGTGCTAGGATTACAGGCGTGAGCCACCATAGCCATTGTTAAAAATTAAAGTATATAAACTTACAATTAAATGTCATACATAAAACAAAGGTTAAAGTAATAACAAATCTTCACTTCCCCATTATTTTACTACTTTCTACTATTATGTATGTTTTTGATCTTTATTATATGGTGAATACTGTATAATAGTATGTTACTGCAAATATCTTGTCAACTTTGTGTTCAGGGATGTCCTGCTATTAGGTTAAAACTGGCTGTAGTGGGAGTATTTATGCAATGGAAATCAGAAAATAACAATTATTATTTTGTTGATTTTGTGGAGTTAGGAAAGTGATCAAGAAAATAGGTGTCATGACTAGCGGGTACATTGTGAATTTCACAAACATTGAGGAACTGTCCTTCAAATACAAGCATACCTCATTTTCTTGTGCTTTGCTTTATTACAATTCACAGATACTGAGTTTTCTGCAAATTCATCGAGCAACTCTATCGGCACCATTTGTCCAACAGCATGTGCTTTTTATCACCTTAATTCCTGCAATATTTCAAACTTTTTCATAATTATTATGTCTTTTATGAGAATCTGTGATCAGATTCTTTAATCATGCTATTGTCATTGTATGTGGCACCATGAGGCATGCCTGTAGACAACAGTGAAGTTAATTGACAAACCTTCTGTGGGTTCTGACTGCTTCTCCAACTAGCCACTCCCTATCTTTGTCTTTCTCCCTGCAGGAGATACAACAGTATTGAAATTAGGTCAACTAATAAACCCTACAATGACCTTTATATGTTCAGGTGAAAGGCATATCTCTTATTTTAAATCAAAATCTAGAAATGGCTAAGCTTAGTAAGGAAGGAGTGTTGAAAGCTGAGACAGGTCAAAAGTTAGGCCTCTTAGGCCAAACAGTTACCCAAATTGTGAATGTAATGGAAAGTCCTGAAGGAAATTGAAAGTGCTGTACCAATGTACATGTGAAAAACCAGAAAGCAAAACAGCCTAAGGGAGAAAGCTTTTGTGGTCTAGATAGAAGATCTAACCAGCTACAATGTTCCCTTAAGCCAGCGGTTCTCAGCCTGTGGGTCGCAACCCACAGGCACTGTATTAAAGGGCAGCGGCATTAGGAAGGTTGAGAACCACTGCCTTAAGCCAAAACCTAAGCCAGAGCAAAGTCCTCACTTTCTTCAATTCTATGAAGTCTGACAGAGGTGAGGAACCTACAGAAGAACAAGTCTGAAGCTAGCAGAGATTGGTTCAGGAGGTTCAAGAAGTTATCTCCATAACTAAAGGTGAAAGTTAAAGCAGCAACTGCTGATGGAGAAGCTGAAGCACTGATGAAGGTAGCTACAGTAAACAAAAAGTTTTCAATGGAGACAAAATAGCCTTTTATTGGGAGAAAATACCATCTAGGACTTTTATAGTTAAAGAGAAGTCAGTGTGTGTCTTCAAGGGTCAGGCTGACTCTTGTTATGGGCTGATGCAGCTGGTGACTCTAAGTTGAAGCTAATGTTCATTTACCATTCTGAAAATCCCAGGGCCTTTTTAAATTATGGTAAATCTACTCTAACTGTGCTCTAGAAATGAAATAACAAAGCCTGGATGATCGGACATCTGTTTATAACATTGTTTACTGAATATCCTAAGTCTGCTGTTAAAAACTAGTGCTATAAAAAGAGATTCCTTTTAAAATATTACTGCTCATTTACAGTGTACCTGGTCACCCAAGAGCTCTGCTGGAAATGTACAAGGAGATTAATGTTGTTTTCATGCCTGCTAATATAACATCATTTCTGCAGCTCATGGATCAAGGAGTAGTTTCAACATTAAAGTCTTATGGTTTAAGAAATACATTTCGTAAGGCTATAACTTCTACAGGCAGTGATTCCTCTGATGGATCTGGGCAAAGAGGATTGAAAACCTTCTAAAAGGGATTCACTACTCTAGATGTCATTAAGAACATTCATGATTCATGGGAAGAAATCATATCAACATTAACAGGAATTTAGAAGAAGATTCCAACCCTCATTAATGACTTTGATATTTAATGGATGTTGATTATACTTTTAAAGCATTCCATCCTTTTATTCTAGTTGCAAACTCAGTCTCCCTCACCTTCCTGTCACAGAGGTGGCCATGGAGCTCAGATTTGATTAATTTGAGCAATGATGATCAGTGGATTGGTGAGTGATCTAAGCAGCGATGTGATTCTTCTCTGGGTTTAATATGTAAATGGTCAGAAAAACAGTTTTTCCAGAGTTTACCTGGCAGGTATGTTCTCTATCATGCGAAGATGGTGCCTCTATAGCAGGAGAAAATGAGATTATTATGTCAAGAGAAGTAAAAACAATCAGCGGGAGCATGTCCTGGTGATGCTGAGTTTACAGCATCAATTCTCACAGGCATTACTTTCATAGCCATTGAGTTACTTTAATAATCTTCCCAGCTACATGGGAAATATATTGATCTTTGACTTACCATAAGATAAGCTGGATTTATTTTACTTGCAACGTTAAAGTCCTGACTAATACAAATCCCTATGTAGTTAATGGACAGGCTTCAGTGAGTGCACACTTCTTGAAATTATATGCAAGATTTGTGTGTTTGTGTTTAAGGGCATTTTCCCTTTTAGAATAGGGTTCACAGCTTTCATCAGACTCAAGAAAAAGATCTACAAACCCACAAAAGATGCTAAAGTCAACATGAATTAACATAAGCTAAATAAATAGCTTTCTGGGTCACAATTTGTTGTATATTTACCACAACAACCTAGAAATGGTTATCTTTACCTGAGCATGAATTTGAATCTGTTTTTTTTCTGATGTTTTTAACCTAGATTTCAAAGCTTCCTAAGTGTTTTAAATCCCAAAGGCACCTAATTTTCATTTAATTTCTTCTTTGTTACTTTCTTCACATACTAGCCTATTTGTATATGTGTGATATTGTTAGCATATTTCTCAAGAGAGACTAAAATAGGAGGCACTTGTTATTCACTTGACTTTTGAAATTTCAAGGAAGATGAACATCTAATAAGAAGCCAGTATCGGTATTCTATCAAAACTCTGAAAAATGACTATTATCTATCTTTTGAAATAACTTTAAAGGTAATAACATCAGGCATTAGACTCAAATTTGATAACTATTTCTCAGATGTCTAAAGATTACTTTCAAAAAGACTTCTGGTTTAAAAGGCCAACAAAATTAAGTTATGGAGTAGGAAGAACCTTTACTGGGGGCAAATTAAAACTGGATTCAATATGAATGAAAAAACAGCCAAATATAAGACACCTGTCTGTTTTTCTGTGATGTTAGCTATCAAATGGGGAATAATTGCACTCGATAAAATGCAAAAATAAAACATTCCCATACTTTGCATCCAATACTTTTACTTCTGAAAAAGCTAAAGCAATTTCAGAAGATGATTTTTGTCTAAAAAAGTAATTTATTGCTTGGATAAGCATGACACAGAGGCTGTGCAGGTCCCACTCACATAACTGAAGCAATATATTGTCAGCCTTTCTATGTGTTTTCATTGATTGTTCCTATTGCACTAAAAAAGAAATTATTTAACTATTCTTTAAAATATTACAATAAAGTAATATGGTGATTTCTCTGGAAATAAATTTGACTTGAAAATTAAAATGTGGTATATTTTTGTTTCTGAAAAACAAAACACTTTCTCATTAGAGCCAATGGATAACATTATAACTATCTGTCAAGGTTGAACTCAATAATGTTTAAGGCTTATACATAAATGTAACTAGGCTAATTATCAGGTTAACAGGTTTGAGTTAAGTCTAGCAATGAGAGAGAGCCTTAGCAGCTGAACCTCTGAATTGGACCTCTTAAGAAGAAATTTACATTTGCCCTCATATTCTTGGTTGAAATTTAGTGTTGCTTCTCTAAATTATATAAACCATTAAGCTACCAGTGGAGAATGATTAATTAACACACAGGAAAAAATCCTATTCTTAGTTCTAAGGCTGCAGTGGTTTAATCCCCATTTAATAGGTTTTCGGTCTAGTCTGACCTTTAAGGCTAGCTCACATTCTGGAATCTATAATTGTCTTCAGAAATATCTTTCTAATGCTAATGGCAATTAACATTGATCCAAACACATGTACAAATATGTTGATAAGTAAACATGACATAGAAAGCAATATAGGCTCTGTTCACCAAACTGAACCAATATTTTGCTATCCTTTATGAGAGAGATCGAGAAAATGTGTGGGTATGGCAGGGGCAGCTAGAATTAGCCCCTAGATGTTTCTGATGACATAACTCAGATTTTCATGATATTTCATTATAATAGTAGTGCAAATTAACATGGCTTTTTAGATGTTCAGCTCTATTAAGTAGAAGCCAGATGTAGCCAGTCTTGTCACACCTGTAATCCTAGCACTTTGGGAGGCCAACATGGGGAGGATCACTTGAGCCCAGGGGGTTGAGATCAGCCTGAGCAGCATAGCAAGACCCTGTTTCTACAAGACATTTAAAAATTAGCTGAGTGTGGTGGTGCACACCTGGAATCTCAGATACACAGGAGGCTGAGATGGGACGTTTGCTTGAGCCCAGGAGTTTGAGGTTGGGGTGAGCTATGATGATACCATGGCACTCTAGCCTGGGCAACAGAGTGAGACTCTGTCTCAAAAGAAGAAAAGAAAAATGAAAAAGTTAGATACAAAGAAATCTGGTTTGGAACAAGAACTATGTCACTTATTATTCTTTATTACATACTTATTAAAATTATTTATTCCCTAAGTTGCCTTATCCTGATGTCAAAAATAGTAATTTATCTCAAACTAAATAGTGTAGTGTAAAACCGAGTTTGGCACCTATTTAAATCATTATTCTGTGTGATGTGCAGATGGAGTTTTAAATGGCAAAATAAATAGCCAATGATCCATGTGGCAACCCTCACACCAAAGACTTAGTAGACACTAAGGAGTACACACAGCACCCCCTTCCACCAGTAGATAACACTAATAAAGAGTGATAGTGTTTTCACACTTATACTGCCTGGGAGGAAATTACAAGCAGATGATATGAACAGTTCATTGATATGCTTAATGCACTTACCCCATGAAGTGTGGGGGTAAGTGTCAAAAAAATTATGAACAGGATTATTATTACTTAGGAAGTTAATGTTATATTTCAGAAGAGTAATGATCAAATACTATTTTCTGTTCTAGGCATGGAACTTAGCTATCTGCGTAAGCTTTCCCCTCACACATAAACAGTCAAAAATAAATGGCAAACACTAGTCAAGGCCGTCACTAATATTTCCATTTCCAGAAGAGGAGGGAATAATGTGACTTCTTTAATAACCATAGGATTTCTGCCAGAGCCTGGTAAATTGTCCTCTGCTGGGTTACTTCTACCTGTTGCTCTTTGGCAAGCTGATGTTCCCACAAAATAAATAAATAGCCAAATAAATAACCTTTTTTTTTTTTTTCTTTCCTTTTGAGAAATGGTCTCACTGTGTCACCCAGACTGGAGTGCAGTATCATGATAATAGCTTGATGCAGCCTCCAACTCCTATGCTCAAACTTTCTGCCTCAACCTCTGAAATAGCAGGGACCACAGGTGTGTGCTACCATGCCTGGCTAATTTTTTTATTGTAGACACGAGGTCTCACTATGCTGCTCAGGCTGATCTTGAACTCCTAGACTCCAGTAACCCTCTCACCTGTCCTCCCAGACGTGAGCCACCACATTTGGCCAATCTTTGTTTCTGAAAAGAGCATCATCCCTTGGTCCCCTCTTCTGTTCTAATAAACCAGGCTCAGTAATCTAGGAAAAAAAAAAAAAAATTCTTGAAGGCTCTTTCCTGGTTTCTCCTGAAATACAACATCTAGCATTAGTCCTAAGCATCCACCTTTGTGCTTCCAAGCCGTATTCTGACCCCTTTATCTTTTCTGATTCGCTTAGTAACTGCTAAACTAAAAGCACTACACACCCAAGAGGCAAAGAAAGAGCCTGCAAGGCAGGAGAATGAGATCCAAATGCTCTGCCACTTAAAATGGAGGTACAAAGAAAGCCAAAAGTTTACCTCCCTATGTCCAATTTTAAAAATTCTACAGGGCATTTTAGATTAAAAATTCCATCATTTCTTTTTCGGAAGTGCCATTTCTGCTTCCCATCTCAAACATTAGTACCATTTTTTCTACCTTACTCCAATTTTGAAAACAGCTGAGAAGTTAAAAAGGACAGAGCCAATGGATGAGAGAAAATATATGTACCTGTTTGGGAGTGGGTATAAAACATTTAAAATTATCAATAAAACCCTTTAGCAAAAGGAAGAGAGTTTATTGCTTTCATAAATTTTTATTTGCATAACTTTGTTTAATAGACAACTAATTGGCTTCTGATTGTAAAATAATTATGAAAACACCAAATGAATTAGATTTCTTGCCATAATTGACACAGTTACAATTTGAAAAAGGAATCATGATATCTTAGGCAGTAAATATTGATATAGGCTAATTTTGAATTATTTAAAAAAACAGAAACTAATATTATAGAATGCAATTTTATAAAACTTAAAAGATTTTTTTGTGAACGCTCTAGAGAAAGACAACCTTTAGCAAAACTATTAGTGATAAAAACTTTCAATCCTATAAAAATTATATTGTATGCATACATTATAATTTTTTTGTATTTTTTTGTATTTTGTATATTTTTTTATGTATTATTTTTGTAGGCCTTTGCCTGTCTTTATATCCACAGGTCCTACACAAAATGTGACTCAATACATGCTTATGCACTTCATTCATTTGCTTAGTTATACCTTATTCTGTATGGAACATATTCTCAAGTAAGAGTTTATGTTAGAATTACTTCCGAAGTTTTTTATAAAACATATATTCAGGCCCCACTCTGCACAAAGGCCTAGATATGTTTTAAAAGCTCTACAGATTGAAACACACTTCCATGACATAATGGACATATGCTGAATCAGTGGAAGCATTCCCATCAAAGTCAGGCACAAGGCAGGATGCCCACTAGCTCCAGGGCTATTAAACTATAAACCAGAGTTGGCTCGGCGCCTGTGGCTCAAGTGGCTAAGGTGCCAGCCACATACACCTGAGCTAGCAGGTTTGAATCCAGCCCTGGCCCACCAAACAACAATGATGGTTGCAACCAAAAAAAATAACCAGGAGTTGTGGCAGGCGCCTGTAGTCCCAGCTATTTGGGAGGCGGAGGCAGGAGAATCACTTGAGCCCAGGAGTTGGAGGTTGCTGTGAGCTGTGATGCCACAGCAATCTACCCAGGGTGACAGCTCAAGACTCTGTCTCAAAAAACACGCACACAGAAAAAAAAAAAAAAAAAAAAAAACTCTATAAACCAGAGTTATTACCCAGTGCAACCACACAAGACAAAATAGGTATAAGAACTAGAAAATAAAGAGTAAAACTATGTAAATTTGACTTTATTCTAATAAAGATACCCTGAAGTTGTTGTCTGATGAACATAAGGTGAATTCTAAAGTTCTTATGGAAAAATAAAAATGCAAGAATAGTTAGGGAAACTCTAAATATAGAAAATCTAATGAATGGGCCTTACATGATATAAAACATACTATAAATTCTCCATAATTAATACATATAGAGTGTGTATACATGAATAAAGAGGCCAATAGAACAGAATACCATGTACAGAAATAGATTCCAATATATTTGGAATTTAGCCAGGTGCCATGACTCATGCCTGTAATCCTTGCACTTTGAGAGGCTGAGGCGGGTGGATTGCCCAAGCTCAAAAGTTCAAGACCAGCCTGAGCAAAAACGAGTCCAACCAGTTAGTTGGATTACCTCCAACCAAGTAGCAACGAAAATAATTTTATGGTTGGAGGTCAATAACATGAGGAACTGTATTAAAGGGTCACGGCATTAAGAAGGTTGAGAACCACTGATTTAAAACGAATATGCAGAAAGCTTTTCTAACTATAAGATAAATCTAGAAGCATTAATAGAAAGTATTTTACTTCACAGCCCTCTTTGCTGAAAAAAAAAATCTTTATCCAATGGAAGGCTGTGCCTATCCTCACCAGAGCAGGGAAAATTGGCTAGGGTGTCTGGAGTGAGCCCTATCACTACAGGACCAGTATCCTAGAGCACCTATGAGATCTGGGCAAAACTGCGCCCACCTGCTACAGCCTACCCCTATCCCTCACTTCATTCAATTGGGATTCTGCCTGGTACTCCACCAAAATTGGAGCCTCTAGTCTGCATCTCTAATACCCAGAGACCCTGCATAGAATTTACTACCGTCTTCCCACCAAAGGCCACATCCTATTATTCCTCAATTCTGTATTGAGTCACTTACTGAAGACCTGTTTAGAAACATAACCCAGAACCAGACTGCCATCAAATGGTCTTCTTCTGGCATTTATTCTTCCCTGCATTTATATCCTGATGTGTCCTGGACCCCTCGTATTGCCTATCATCTCTATAATTAGGGCACAATTAGCTCTCCTCAGATAAGGACTCCTGTTAGAAGGAAGTCCAGGGCTTCTTTCAACTTTGCATTTTGGACCAGTGCCCTGGCTTCCTCTGCACCTGCAAGGAAGTCACTCTTCTCGGTGACCCTTTTCCCACACAGTCCTGTCTTTCTTCTTCTTCAGGTCCAGTCATTGCTACTAGAATTAGATAGCTGGACCCGTGTCATCTAACACTTGGCTTAATCACCAAATTGCCTTTCATTATGCTGTGGTGGATGGACATTATAGTGCTCATCTGTCTCAGTTCTTTTTTTTTTTTTTTTTTCTGGAAACTTAATGCATTACTTTTTAGTTCAGTGGCACTATTTTAGGCCATTATTTCCCAGATGCAGTCTCGAAGGCAAAATTGTGTATGCAAGTGAATTAAGAAAATATTCTTAAGGAAGACTGGTAAGGAGGTGATAGATGCAAGACGGAGAATGAAATACAGTAAAGGAGGAATATAATCTCAGGCAAAAGCTCCACCAAGGGTAGACTTTGGAATGATCCCCCAGGAATTCTCAGGAGAGTAAGAAATCCCTCCAGAGAGCTGTTCTAACCTGCAGCAGAGCATTGAGCTAATATTCCTGCACAAGACAGTTGTTAATCAACAGTCACCTGGGGGTAGGTGCCATGCACTTCTGGCTTTCTGGGCAAAGGGGCTTCAGTAGCCTCAAAACATGCTATTGAAGAAGATGCCATCCGTGGAACACATACCAACCAGGGATTTAAGCCAAGCACAGACATTCCCTGTTTCAGGTGCCATGTGTATAATTCTAGACAATGATTTTTGGATGTAAGTAATTTCCACAGGAAATTTCATTTCCAATGTGCAGTCCTCCAGCATTTGTTTTCTCCTCCTTGCAACCCAGAAGTCTACCTGCTCCACACAGTGCTCCACAAGACTGTGGGGTCTTCCTCACTTGCATCCTTGGGTTATTGTGGCAGCTCCTCCTTCTGACTTACATTAGACATTTCTATTAAGTAAGAAATAGACATAGTCTATGTTTGTTCCTATGGCCTAGGCTGACTAGTACATATCCCATTTATGCATTGTCTATTCAAAAATATTTGCTGAGCAAATATTATGTGCTGGGGATTACACTAGAGAATATAAAGACAAGGAAGAAATGTTTCTTTTATTAGAACAGAGAGAGAGCCCTTTATCATAACAGAGCCCACTTAGCACCATGAGATAGGCTCTGGAATCCAGAATGCTGTGTGAACAATGAACAGGAGACTCTACGTGACACAAGGCCAGGCAAGGCTTCTTAGAGGAGGTTACGTGTGAGTTAAAGTAAAAAACATGTAGAAATTAGATAGCAAAATAAAGGGGATAGGGAAGGAAAGTCAACTCAGATCAGCCAGAGCAGGAGATGGAAAGCTCTGATTTATAAAGCGTAGGACCCACGGATGACTCACTGATACATAATGGTATACAGATTACTGTTTTGATATTTTCTTTGTTGTGGCTTGGCTCTCAGACTGAAACCACAGACTAGTTAACTGACAGGAATTCAAATGATGGTCTAGTTCATGGCCTAAGGCAAATTATTATTTTGCTTCTCTGTGCCCTAGCCACTTAATCTGAAAGGTGAAAGGACCGATCTGCTGTTGAATTTTATAGTACTTAAAGTTTCTTTGAAAATACCAGGCCCATCTAAAATATGAAGAACTAGTATAGCTTTCTTGGGAGAGGTGCTAACAAAGACAATATGGGTTTAAAATTTTAGACTGGAATACATCTAAAAAAGAAAATAATTATCGATTCCTTGCACTAGTATTAGAGAACTTTTTACTAGTATGTCTTTAATGATATGACTAAGAAAATGGTAAAGGTGTGATCATTTCATGACAAGGAGAGGAAAATCTTCAAAGTTACCATCACTGAAGGGGCTTCCAGGGAACAAGTACCCTTTTAAATTTAAATGTAGATGATGGTGGTGCTGATGATGGTGATAACAATTACTGAGAAAATAATATGTTCTGGAACTGTTCTAAGTGCTTTTTCATGTCTTATCTTTTAAAATTCTCTAGACCGTGTCAGGCCATACTATCTCTGTCATACAGATAAGAAAACACAGGCACAGAGTGTTTAGAAATGTGGCCGGAGTAGGTCCTAACCTTGGTGACTTATGAGGCTAGCAGTGTTCCTGGGTCCTAGTGTGGTTTTGAACCCTATTTCTCCATATCTGTTTATACCATTCACTATTTCCCTATAGTTCTCATGGACAAAGCAGTAAGGTTTCTGCCATTCACAGGGCAAAATTTCTGTTTGTGCAAGTAGATTAATAAAAGCATTTATTTTAGAAGGCACATTATATAGAAAAATTAAATTTGAATTCATCTTTTGACCACATTTTTTTTTTTTTTTAAAGACAGAGTCTAGCTCTGTTGCCTGGGCTAGAGGGCAGTGACATAATCATAGCTCACTGTAACCTCAGACTCCTGGGTTCATGTGATCTCATTTCAGCCTCCTATGTAGGTGGGACTACAGGTGCATGCTACCATGCCTGGCTATTTTTTTAATTTTTATTTTTATTTTGTAGATATGGGATCTCTACCAAAAAATTGTTAACACCCTATCTCTTCAAAAAAAAATAAAAAAATTAAATGCTTCTCAGGTTGATAGTGAACAACTGGCCTTGAGGGGATCCTTTCACCTCAGCCCCTCAAAGTGCTGGGGTTACAGGTGTGAGTCCCCACACCTGGCTCACTTCTATTGCCAGTACTCAGTTGACCTATCTATTTCTCAATTCGGCTTCCCCTAAGATCAGGAGACATTGATGATTTTTTCTCACGAACAACTGTGAATATATTCTTTTTTGTGCATGACTGCTCCTGAAACTTCTGTCCACATTTGTTGTACTTCCTAAACTTGAGACAAAACTAAAAACTCTGCTATAGGTCCATTTTACTGACCAGACCAGTCCCTAGGTTCCTTTTTTGCTCATGTTGGGATATAACACTAAGAAATAATATATACCAAATATATAATAAAATAATATATACTAAATATGTAATAAAATAATCTATATTTTCTGTTTTCTAAATACCTATAGCATATTTTTAGTGCTATCAAATGTATTGGTGTATTGAAATGATGTATTGATACATATTGATCAAGCAATATTGATACTGCTTAGTGTTTCTTCTTATAGGATTTATTCTGACAGCTTAGTGTTTCTTCTTATAGGATTTATTCTGTATCTTTAAGGAAAAAATAATTTAGATCAAAATTCAAGTAAATTACAAGTAGGGATGTGTGAGCAGTATAATCTAATAGATCAATCTGAAAAGATGCAATTATGAAAGCAGAGTTGTGTTCTTCTCAAGTGGACATGTCTAATTATTTTTTATTGGAATGGAATATTAGACTTTTAATAGTCAAGTGTAGACTCACTTGTAAGACAATCATGAAAACAATACTTAATGTTTGTTGAGCACTAAGTATGTGAGCAGCCCTGTGCTAAGCATTCAATTTACATGATCTTATCTATAACATCCCCAAAGATCTGTGACCTATATCATATACATACTGTCACACTAACTGGTACTCATTAATAAATGGCAGAATGTATACGTATGTTTGCCTTACTTGCCCATTGTATAGACTAAACAACTGTTTCACTGATATAATTTGATGAGGGCTATGAAAATTTTTCTAGTCATCCTACATTGACATGCAATTTTCCCACTTACTGCTTATTTCTGATAAAACATACCTTTTGTTCCCAAGGGGTTGACCTATGTCTTCCAGTGAGTTTTATCTGAAAAATTAAGCTGACATTTAGCAGACTTTGACAAGAGTCAAAAATTGCCAGGATGAACCAGGAGGAGAGATTAGAGGAGGAATGGATAGTGCCTGGGGCTCAGGCTCTTTCTCAGTTCAAATAGCAGCCAAAAGAATCAGGGTGGAAGAGACTTAATTGGGAATAGAAAGGACAAAGAAAAAAGAGACTTAACCTTGCATTAGAGGTTAGGTATCTGCCTTTACTGGCTAAACACAGACACCTATTTCTATTTCATACAAGAGGAATTTGAGAAGTCAATAACCAAAGTCCCACTGGTGATAGACTCAAATTCTAGCCTGATTCCAAATCTTTCCTTCCATTTTTCTATTATATGGCAGTGCTGCTGGGATCTATGGTATTTTTATTGCAAAAGTTTGAGGCGAGCTGATGTTCTTAAACCCTTCTTAAAGCAACCTAAATCTATATTTTCTTATGTTTCTTAAGATTCATAGCTAGTATGAGGTTGAAGTAGTTAGGAGGAGCGCTGGTGTGTGGAGGCAGTGCAGTCTAGTGACTAGGCCTATGGACTTTGGAATCTAACTTTTTGGGTTTCAAATTCCAGCCTTATCACTTACTATCAAATATATTGCTTTGGGAAAGTTACTTAAACTCCTTGTGCATAAATTTCCTTACCTGAAGAATGGGGATAATAATAATAATAATATCTATCTCATGGAGCTTTTTATTTATTTTTTGAGACAGAGTTTCACTTTGCTGCCCTCGGTAGAGTTCTGTGGCATCACAGCTCACAGCAACCTTGAAATCTTGGGCTCAAGCAATTCTCTTGCTTCAGCCTCCTGAGTAGTTAGGACTACAGGTGCCTGCCACAATGCCTGGCTATTTTCAGAGATAAGGTCTCGCTCTGGCTCAGGCTGGTCTGGTACCTGTGAGCTCAGGTAATCCACCTGCCTCAGCCTCCCAAAGGGCTGGGATTACAGGTGTGAGCCACCACACCCGGCCTCATGGAAATTTTTTAAAACCACAAAACATGTAGAACAATTCCTTTCACATGAGGAGTGGGCAAGTCATGTTGTGAGATTTTTCAATATAATGTTATGATTAAACACGGGGTAGAAACCAACAGGGCAATGAGGACCGAAATCCTCTAAAACAGGCAAAAAAATAAAAAATAATAAAAATTAAAAAATGGCTTAGTGGAAAGGAGAGAAGAAAAAGAAGACACAGAGGTACTTGCAGTCAAGCTGACTGAACAAATAAGGTGTAAATGTTGAATTATGAGAAGTAAAAGAATGCAGTTTAACAAAAATACAGAGATTTCTGGAGAATGAGGAAAAAGCTTGCCCTGCCTTCCTTCTGACTGATTATAGGAGCAGTGGAAGGCAGGAGCTTCATAGAGGAAGCCGTAAGAGATGCAGACACCTGGGAAGTGCCTAGAAGGGATGGAAGGAATCTGTGGAAAGGGACAGGATTAAACACAACTGCCCTCAGGAGACTGGGTCAGGCGAGGTCACAGAGAGGAAATGGAAATGAAAGGAATGTTGAAAGAAAATGTTATGGAAGAAAATGACAGTAATTAACACCTCCTAGGAAAGTGGGTGGGGAGAATAAGAACGAGGAAGAGGAAGTATGACATTATATGAGGCAGAAAGGGTCAACAACATATTTTTCATGCACTAGGAGACTTGAACCATGTACATGGTCACGATGGAGAAATAAAGATAGATGACAGACAACACTGAATTTTGCAGAAGAAGTGTTAGAATTAGCTCTCTTATAAACCCTTACCACATAGATGTGCTCTGCTTGACCCAGAAAAGCCAAACTCTACTGTGACACCCACACAAAGTTAAGGCTTGGTCCACGCTGCATACGAGTGGTTAGATATAGAAATCTTTTTCACTTTTCTGGATAGGTGCACATTTGGGCTAGAAATAGGCTATTCACAATGCATTAAGCTTATCTACGTTCTGTATGGCTACTCCATTAATTCTAGGGGATTTTGACCAGGGTATGATTTTAAAGCAACCTAGTTAGGGAAGTGAAATATCAGCTTTCCAGACCTGAGAACAATTTAAATCTGAACAATTCACTCCGATGTTGACAGTGATCTTAACATGCAGCAGAAGCCTCTGACCCCCAGTGCAAATGTAAGTGGAGCAGGGAGACAAATAGGATTTGACTGCAAGAGTTAGGCTGAATAAATTTTGTTTCAAAAATTTATAACATAGGACATTCCAAATAATTTGATTTTTTTGTCTCTGGCATTTGTACATGTTAATATATTAAACATACTTTCTCAAATGCTGTTTTTATAAATGTAGCCAATATATAATAAAATATTTTACTTCGGGTAGTCATGCCTTTTCCTCATAAAAAATATTACCCTTTTTTTTTTAAACAGAACTTCCAAATCTATAGCGACATGGGCTTTATAAAGGACTAAATGGACTCTGTATTGAAGGACTTCTGTGTACACATCAAATATGTGAAACATTAAAAATAATCTCAGACTGATAAGATCATTTTGTTATAAATTGAAGTAAATTCAAATTTCAACTCTAGATGGCAGTTTACTCCATCACTTACTCATGTTCTTATAACAAGCAGTAGATTCATTCACAGTTTTTCCATGAATGCATAATTCTGTGTAAAAATTAGTCCCTGGCTCTCGGTATGTGTTAAAAATAGATTTGATTTTAGGAGTAAAATCTCAGCTTGAGATGCAGGTTTTCCATGTATCTTGTCATTCTTGGTTTCATTAAGCTGATAGGATAAAGCAAAAGAGAATCGATAAAGATGAATGTTTTAACCAATTTTTTTTTGAGAAATATAATCCTCTTAAATCCTGGCAATAGTTCTATGTCAAGGTTGTGTTTCTGTCATGCAGAATCAATTTTAGTATGAATAATTTTTCCATGAATACACAAATCTCCAGAAATACCAAGAATATTAAAGACCTTGGATTTTCTGAGCTTGTTTAAGGATATTCATTTAATGGAAGGAGTACTGTCCTATAAAAAAGGAAAATGACTCATATCTATGTTCCTTTGCATTTCATTGATGGAAATAGCCAAAGCTAGAGTTTAATTAGGTTGTCAAGAACCAAAATACTCAGGTTGCACAATTAAAAACAGCATTTCCCCCTCCTACTTACCCACAACACATCTGGGTGGGGTATTTTGTCTTGTAAGGGCCCCAGTAACAGGATATGCAGAATCATTCTCAGGCACTTATCACACAAAATAACTTGCTACACTTCACAGTTCTTTCATTTTTTAAGTTCTAGCAGGAGAAAACCTATAAAGGATTTAAATTTTATCCTAAATTAATTTTTTCTAAATGGAAATAATAATAATAGTACCTGCTTGTCTGTGTTGTTGTATGAAGTAAGATTAAGTTTGGGGTGGTGCCTGTGGCTCAAAGGTGTAGGGCACCAGCCCCATACACCAGAGTTCAAACCCAGCCCAAGCCAAAACTGCAAAATAAAAGATTATGTTTGCACACAGGGACTGACACCTGGCATTCTGCATATTCATTATTCTTATTTTTACTATTCTTATTTTTATTAATAAAGGGTATCAACTAGAATCTCCAAGAGACTGATTAATGTGACAAACTCACGAGGAGGTTTTATTCATGGAGTTGCATGCCTTTGACTCCTCCAGGCCCTTCCCTGCCTCCTTATTCTCTTATGTGTAAAAGGAACTTAGGAAAAAGCCATATGGTATGGGCGTAGGGGGTGAGGATATTAGTCACTGGAGTGTGAAAATTAACAATTTCTAAAATGTGTCTAATTGTTTATGAAAATGAATACAAAATTATATTTGGCAAAACTTGGAATAGTTTCTGCATTTCTCCTTGATATATATGTGTGTGTTATGTGTATGTGTATATATATGTGCATATATATATAATACATATGCATATATATTTATAATATATGTGGATGGAGAGAGAGAGGTATACATTTTAATGTCATCACCATCTGCACTCTCAATTTACTGAATAATATTCTTTAGGGTTTGTGTAGAAATCAAAGGTACTAATCCTAATAATAGAACATAATCTCTTATTTCACTCAAGTTCCATTTCTAAATTATTCACATGAATATGTCTAAAGCAAAACATCCTCTATCTTACAACAGAATTGATCCCCTATGGCAGAGCTTCCTAATTGGCATGCTACAGAGGGAATAGGTAACAGGCCTCAGAGTTCCCACGAACCAGTTTCATGTGGGGTCAGTTGCCCTTAGCAGTTAAGAGCACCATCCATTTAACCCAAGGTGCTATAACAATATTATTACCTCTAGGTGTACTCTCATGTGAAAAAAATTGGCAAGAATGATTCTAATATTACCAAATCTTTTCATTATCAAGCTCTGAATATAATCTTCCATTGCCTGTGAAACAAAGCCCAAGCTTCTCACAGTGCTATCTATTCAAATCCTACACCATTTGGCTCCAGGCTGCCCTTCCTAGACTGTTTCCCACTAATATCCTTCTATTTTCTACCTAGGGGTAGCCTTTTTCCACCTCATTTCCATATGCCCAAATCCTCCATGGTTCAAATGCAAATGTCTCCACCCAGCCTTTGTAATTTCTCCAACCACAACCTCCTCCCTTTTCTACTGCGTTTGTCTCTCTGGATGGCCATTGCCATGTTGTGTGAACATTTTATATCTCAGTGTTCATTAGAGTTAAGTTTAGCTACATGTAACTGAAAATTATCAAATTATACAATTTGATAATTATACAATTTAGCTTAAACAAAAAATTATTTTCTTTTTGACATAATGAAGTCCAGAAAGAGGCAACTGAGAGCTGTTTCAAGTTCTTCATGATGTCACCAATCTCGATTCTTCTATCCTGTTGCTCTGCCTTCCTTGGCACATGGTCCAAGATGGCTGCTTAAGCCAGGGCCATTATATCTGCAATTAAAGCAGCATAAAGTAAGAAGGAGGAAGAAGATTGCTTTTGCCCTTAAGGACACATTTTGAAGGTTGTATATCCACTTCCACTTCTATTATGTTAGCCAGGATTAAATTACATGTCATATCTAGCAACCATGGCAGCTGAAAAACAAAGCCTTTCTTCCACATGGAATTCTTTCCATTATCATTATTATTATTCCACATGGCCATAGGTGAGTTAAAAAATAGAGTGGTTACATGAGTAGGGGATAAAGAAAGGATGATATAGGCACAACTATTAATCTCTGTTCCATGTATCTATGAGAAGTATAAACTTTTTGAAAGACAGATCTGTATTTGATTTAACTTTATAATCCTAGAATCAGGAAGAGTGCCTTACATTTAATATATTTTAATGTTGAATGAATGAATACATGAATAAGAAGCAAGGCATGAGGATATTAGTCCTTTGTCTTTTGATTGACTCTATCACTTTAGTGACATTGAGTATTAAGCTTGAATATATTTGGCGTTGATCTTATTTTATTATACCTGTGTGACTATAGGACCTTGAGAACTAAAGTGATATTTATACATAGGGAAGTGAAATGAAAAGAGATCACTCTAAATATTGTGAGCAAGGGGAATTTGAAAATCATGTGCCTTTTCTTTCTTTCTTTCTTTCTTTCTTTCTTTCTTTCTTTCTTTCTTTCTTTCTTTCTTTCTTTCCTTCCTTCCTTCCTTCCTTTCTTCCTTTCTTCCTTTCTTTCTTTCTTATTGAGACAGGATCTCACCCCATCACCCTGGGTAGAATGTTGTGGCATCATCATAACTCATAGCAACCTCAAACTCTGGGGTTAGAGAGATCCTTTTGCCTCAGCCTCCCTCAGTAGCTAGGACTACAGGCATGCACCACCACTCCAAAATAGTTTTTCTATTTTTAGTAGAGATGGGATCTTGCTCTTGCCCAGGCTAGTCTTGAACTCCTGAGCTCAAGCAATCCACCTGCCTCGGCCTCCCAGAGCACTGGGATTACAGATGTGAGACACTGCACTGGGACTCTTATACTTTTATTAACACCAAATTTAAATGTCATCATTGGCAAGCTTACTGTTATTATTATAATCTGTATGGCCCAGATTTAAAATTTACAGATCTGACCCTTGCTGATTATTGGAAGCTTGGGACTATCAGTTGTAAATTAAAGGAAAGAATGTGGATCATTATTTTTCTTATGCTGTTTTCTATGGAGCCAGTGACAATTTGTGTCATTTTGTCACTGACAGTTATTTGGATTTGAAGAAGCTTTCTAAAATATATCTCTCCACTCCCACCTTAATGAGAGATGCTGACTTTGGAGGAGTTCAGATCTTTCCCCTTGGAAATTCCATATGTATTATAATATATAATTTGAATTTCCCAGCTCTGTCTTAAATTGTAATTTTGGAGGAAGACTAATGAATTTCACTTTCTAGTTCTCTTTCTGCTACTCATTGTTTAGGCCTCTAGAACTTCCTATCATGTTCTACAAGAAGTTTTAAAGCATTTCCTTAACATCACACAGACACACTATTGGGAAGGAAGGGCCTTTCATTTGGGCAAAAACAGGAAGAAGAGAGGTGTGGAAATTAAATTCTATGGGAATTTAAAAATAAATTGTATCTCTATCTTTTATATTCTCTCTATAATGGCTACAGTTTCCTAGTGTTCTTTGACTTTCTTTTAGTGCCTATCACCACAGAGCAGACTTTATCATTAAGACAGACTTTATTAGGTGTTGATGAGATTCAGAAACTTAATCTTTTTTTTTCTTTCTTTCTTTCTTTTTTTTTTTTTTTGAGACAGAGTCTCACTATGTCGCCCTCAGTAGAGTGCCATGGCATCACAGCTCCCAGCAACCTCAAACTCTTGGGCTTAAGTAATTCTCTTGCCTCAGCCTCCCAAGTAGCTGGGACTATAGGCACCAGTCATAATGCCTGGATATTTTTTGGTTATAGTTGTCATTACTGTTTTAGCAGGCCCAGGCTGGGTTCAAACCCCCTAACCTCAGTGTATGTGGCTGGCACCCTAACCACTGAGCTATGGGCACCACGCCAGAATCTTAATTTTTTATACACTGACAGGAAGTTTTAAAGTTGAACTCACCTACTCACTCAACACATGTCTATTAAGTGGTGATAATGTGGCCTAAAATGAATACCATAAAATGATAATATGCCCTAAGATAAATACTGTATCAGGGTGGCTCTCGGGAAGGTTACAAACTAAACATGCAAAATAAGAATCACATTAAGAGGTACTGATTAGCACCAGGTTCAGACGTGAATAACAGAGAAACTCAAAATAGCAATGGTTTAAAGACACTTCTCTGTTTTAAGAAATTTAGGGGTGGTAAACGATGGTGGCAGGGTTATTCCTGCCATATCTAGCATGTCAAACTTTCATTTCCAAGGCTACTACCTGGTCCATCCCATATTGTTTTGGAGGTTTCAGCCTTTAGAATGAGCAGGAAAGGAGAAGGCAAGAATAATAGCATACCGTCTGTATTAGTTTCTAAGAGCTGCTGTAACAAAGTGCCACAAACCTGGTAGCTAAAAACAACAGATATTTATTCTTTTTCTTTCTTTCTTTTTTTTTTTTTTTTTTCCCAGTTTTGGCCAGAGCTGGATTTGAATCTGCCACCTCTGGCATATGGGGCCAGCGCCCTACTACTTTGAACCACAGGTGCTGCCCCAGATATTTATTCTTTCTCAGTTCTGGAGGCCAGAAATCTGAATCAAGGTGTGGGTAATCAAGCAAGATGTGAACAGACCAATGTTTTCTCCAAAGACTCTGCTGGAAAATCCTTCCTTGACTATTCTGGCTTCTAAGGACTGTAGATATTCCTTGGCTTGTCTGTATAACTCCAGTTTCTGCTGGCTTAACACTGCTATCTCCCCTCTGTGTCTCTGTGGTTCAAAGCCCCTCTGCCTTTCTTTTATAAGGACATTTGTCAGTGGATTTAGGGTTGCTCTCCCTAAATGCAGGACAATCTCATCTCAGGATCCTTTATTACATATGAAAGGACTCTTTTTTTCAGTTTCCAGGTTGGCATATCTTTTGGGGAGCCACTCGCTGTGCCCTCCCACTTTGGTAATCCTTCTTAGAAGGTGCTTATCACTTCTTCCATCTCATTCAATGGAAGCTAACTAATATACACACCTAGCACACGGGCAGCTGAGAAATGTAATGTTTATTCAGTGAACATGTACTCAGTTAAAAACAAGAAGTTCCATTAATAACTATAAGAAAAAGTGATACTGTCTTATAAAGAATTACTTAGAAAATGTTATAGATATTTATAGCTCACTCCTCATACGGGCCATTGTCCAAATCTAATGTTAGACTTGAATTCTTTATAAAAATAAAAAAGTAGTAGCCTCACATGGAGCAAATCATAAAAGCCCGGCCGAGAATTCAGTGCCCAACCAATTCCATTATTGCCATATTTTCCTAAGGTATTTCTGAGGTTTGGTAAAGCTAGTTTATGAGGTCTGACAGTTAAGTTCATGAACTCATCCTAGAAAAAGTGCTACATACCTCACTGCTGACTTGTCACTACATCAATCTTTGGAAATACTTCCCTTGGCTCACTGGTGTCATAGTGATATTCAGCAGTGAGGTATGTAGCACTTTTTCTAAGGATGTGTTCATGAACTTACCTGTTCAACACAGCCTAAGAGCCTCTTCAAATCCTTCCACTGTTGTTTCTCTATGCCTCCACTCTAGTTCCTAAGGAACTCCAAGGATCTCAGACTTGATTTTTAATCAAGAAAGAAATCATTTTACGTTTAAGAAGAAAAATCTGTTAAGTTCACACAATTATAATTTAAGGGCAATAAGATACTTCTTTTTGAAAAGAGATGATTGACTATATATTCAGTCCAGTCAAATGGCACCATTGCTATAGAGGTGAGAAAAGCAGATAAATAGACCCTCCAAGTTTTAAATGAACTATACTACATAAAAGACATTTCTGAGACTCAGGAAGAAGAGAGTAGCCTGTTAATCAAAGTATGGGGAATGGGGCTTAGTTTATAAAGCTGAGAAGAGTAAAGCCTCCAAGATATAAGCATACCTCAGAGATATTTTGAATTCAGTTTCAGATCACAGCAACAAAGCAAATATTACAATAAAGTGAGTCACATAAACTTTTTGGTTTCCTAGTGCATGTAGAAGTTATAACTATACTATGCTGTTGTCTATTAAGTGTGCAATAATATTATGCCTAAAAAAGCAGTGTACATATTAATTAAAAAATACTAATTGCTCAAAAAATGCTAATGATCATCTAAACTTTTAGTGAATCTAAACTTTTTTCTAGAGCAGATCCTTGCCTTGAGGTTGATGGCTGTTGACTGATCAAGGAGGTGGTTGCTGAAGGTTGGGGTGGCTGTGGCAATTTCTGAAAATAAGACAATAACATTTGCTACATCATTTGATTCTTCTTTCTATGAAAGATTTCCCTGTATCGTACAATGCTGGTTGATAGTATTTTACTCACAGTAGAACTTTTTTCAATATTGGAATCACTTTTCTCCAATCCTGCTGTATCAGCTAAGTTCATGAAGTATTCTAAATCCTTTGTTGTTGTTTCAATAAAATTCACAGAATCTTCACCAGAAGATTCCATCTCAAAAACCTACGTTCTTTCCTTATTCAAAAGAAGAAACTCCTCATCCATTTAATTTTGATCATGAAATTGCAATAATTCAGTCCCACTTTCAGTCTCCACTTCTAATTCTAGTTCTCTTGCTATTCCCACCACCTGTGCAATTATTTCTTCCACTGGAGTCTTGAATCTTTCCAAATCATTAATGAGGGTTGGAATCAACATCTTCCAAACTCCGTTAATGTAGGTATTTGACTTCCTCCCATGAATCATGAGTTCTTAATGGCATTTGGAATGGTGAATCCGTTCCAGAAGGTTTTCAGTTTTCTTTGCTCACATTCATTTAAGTAATCACCCTCTATGGAAGTTCTACCATTATGAAATGCATTTCTTGAATATTAAAGACGTGAAAGTTGAAATTCATCCTTAATCCGTGGTTGCAGAATGGATGTTGTATTAGCAGGCATGAAAACAACATAATTTCCTTGTACATCTCCAGCAGAACTCTTGGGTGACTGTGCACATTGTCAATGAACAGTAATACTTTGAAAGGATTCTCTTTTTTTCTAAGCAATTGTTCTCAACAGTGGGCTTAAAATATTCAATAAACCATGCTGTAAACAGATGTGCTGTCATCCAGGCATTGTTGTTTCGCTTACAGAGCACAGTAAGAGTAGATTTAACATAATTCTGAAGGACCCTAGGATTTTTGGAAAGGTAAATGAATATTGGCTTCAAATTAAAGACTCCATCTGCTGACCCTTTGAAGACTGAAACCAGGCCTTGACTTCTCTCTAGCTATGAAAAGTTCTAGATGGCATCTTCTTCTGATATAAGACCATTTCGCCTCCATTGAAAATCTGTTGTTTAGTGTAGCTAACAGTATCAATGATCTTAGCTAGATCTTCTGGATAACTTGCTGCAGCTTCTGCATCAGCAATTGCTGCTTCACTTTGCAATTTTATGTTATGGAGATGGCTTATTTCTTTAAACCTCCTGAACCAATCTGTGCAAGCTTCAAACTTTTCTTTGCAGCTTCCTCACCCTCTCACCTTTCATTGAATTGAAAAGAGTTAGGAACTTGTTCTGGATTAAGTTCGGGCTTTAAGGCAGTGTTGTGTCTGGATTGGTTGTCTATCAAGACAACCAAAAATTTCTCCATACCAGAAATAATGCTGTTTTGCTTCCTTACTTTTCATTGTTCGCCAGAGAAGCACTTTTTCCTTCAAGAACTTTTCTTTGTGTTCACCCCTTGGCTAATTGTCTGGCACAAGAGGCCTAACTCTCAGCCTATCTGGGCTTTTAACATGTCATAAGTATAATCATTTCTAAATTTTGATTTAAATAAGAGATATGCAAATTTCCCTTTTACTTGAACACTTAATAACACTTATAGGGTTACTAAGTGGCCTTAGTTTCAATATCATTGTATCTCACTGAAGAGAGAGGCCTGAGGAGAGGAGAGGAGAGGAGAGAAATAAGAGAAAGACTGGTTGGTGGAACAGACACATACAACATTTATAGATTAGGTTTGCCATCTTACATGGCTGTGGTGCCCCAAAACAATAATAGTAATATCAAAGATCACCAAAGACACATCATCATAATAGATATAATAATAATGAAAAAGTTTAAAATATTGTGACAATTAACAAAATGTGACAGAGACATGAGCTTATGCTGGTGGAAAAATGGTGATGATTGTCTTAATACAGGGTTGCCACAACCTTTTATCTGTGGCTCAGTGCCTGTAGCTCAGTGGTTATACATACACCGAGGCTGGTGAGTTCGAACCCAGCCCAGGACAGCTAAACAACAATGACAACTGCAACAGAAAACAGCCAGGTGTTGTGGAGGGTGCCTGTAGTCCCAGCTACTTGGGAGGCTGAGGCAAGAGAATCACTTAAGCCCAGGAGTTGGAGGTTGATGTGAGTTATGTTTCCACGGCACTCAACCAAGGGCGATATGGTGAGACTCTGTCTCTAAAAAAAAGGAAGTATCTGTGACATGAAAGAAAAAGTGAAGCCTAGTAAAATGAGTTATGTCAGTGAGGATCAAAGCTTGTACAGAAACTCTTCCAAACCCAGTGACTAAACACATTACCCTTGTAATCTTAGAACTTTCTCTTGTCAAATTTTTAGTCAAATTTAAGTCTTCTTACAAAGATGACGTGAGAGTTTTGTTTTGCGAGCCAATAATACATTCAGGGTAGGATATCAATTCAAAAGTATTTTGGCTAATACAAAATTTTTCTTCACATAGCTCTTTTTGCTTATCTAGAATTTCTTTTTACCATTTTACCACGGTTCTTTTTTTAAAAAATATATCCAAAAGAATGTCTCACCTTAAAAAAGAATCTTGCATTTGCTACATGTTCCACAGATAAAACTATGGTAGTTTTGAATGATTAGTGGTCTCATATGAGGAAGTTATAGGGGAAACAGAAATTTTTTTCTCAAGGTAAAGAAAACAGAATTTAAAAAAGAAATCCTTGGCTGTCTAGAAGTTACCAGTGAAGCTTAAATTCCTATGCCCATTTTATTATTCTTGACTTTCAACTGCCCATCAGAGCAGACTCTGGGATATAAAGGGATAATGAACACTTTCCTTTTTGTCCGAAGTATCTAATCAAGGATGGTAGCCATCGAAGAGGCAGGAACTCCAAGTTATAAAAGCATCACCCCCTGAATATATTCTATGCTTAGTTTTGTCCAGATTTATTACCATTTAGCAAATCCAGGCGCTGTTTATAGCTGAGTTTTGTGAGGAATTTTCCATTAAGCAGTCAGTGTTTCATGTGAGCAATTTCTGATTTTTAAAAGCCTATTTAGCCTTCAGTATTACTAAACTTTAATGTTGTAGTATAAATCAGGCTTATGGGAATTGCAAAAATGGGGGGAGAGGATCTAGTTTTGTCTTGTTTCCTTAGAAACAGAAAAAATTTTGAAATCAAAAACTTCTCAAAGTTTTTTTACCTTTTTTTAAACTATCACTTCACTTCATAGTCTACCCGGTGATCAGTGTGAGTATCTTCTTCCTGCCCTAAATGCCCGCAGTGGGACTCCTCGGAGGCCCGCCCCACTCTCCTGGGTACTTTCATTTCCTAATTTTCCTACCTCTCCTCCCTACATCTAAACTCAATTTTCTACCTCACAGCTTTCCCTTGGATATTATGAAAAAAGCAATCTGATTGGGCTGTGCCTGTAGCTCAGCGAGTAGGGTGCCGGCCCCATATGCCAAGGGTGGTGGGTTCGAATCCAGCCCCTGCCAAACTGCAACAAAAAAATAGCCGGGCGTTGTGGCAGGCGCCTATAGTCCCAGCTACTTGGGAGGCTGAGGCAAGAGAATCAGGAGTTGGAGGTTGCTGTGAGCTGTGACCCCACGGCACTCTGCCAAGGGTGATAAAGTGAGACTCTGTCTCTTAAAAAAAAAAAAAAAAAAAGCAATCTGATTGAATTAGTTTGAATTCTGAATTCTGTATCAGTGAGCAACAGTTCCTTCTGTTTCAAGTTGTTTACGTCATTAAAGGAGAATACTTTTTACCTAATATTATAATAATAGCTACTCTGGAAGACTCTCATTCTGGGCAACAAAATGAAATGAAATATATAGTTCCTAGTGTAAAATGAAGGGTTAAACTAGATGATTTAAAGTTCCCTTTAGCCCTGATGTTCTTTAACTTTATGACTTAATAGGTGTTATACAAGGTAAATTTATTTTACCTTGGTCACAGGCTATAGGTTCTGGTTCTCAGTTTCTACAGCCTTTTTCCATCCACCCCTGGGGCCACCCCAGGCTCAGCTCAACTGTAGTCCTTAAGGCCAATCTGGACTTTAAGCTGGAAACACGTAAGAAGCTTTAAAACAATAGATACATAATATGAGTCACACATGTACTTTCAAATTTTCTAGTAGCCACATTTTAAAAAGTTGAAAGAGGCGGTGCCTGAAGTTCAGTGGGTAGGGCGCCGGCCACATACACTGAGGCTGGTGGGTTCAAAACCAGCCTAGTCCAGCTAAAAACAACAATGACAACTGCAACAACAACAACACAAAATAAGCCAGGTGTTGTGACAGGAGCCTATAGTCCCAGCTACTCAGGAGGCTGAGGCAAAAGAATTATTTAAGCTGAAGAGTTTGAGGTTGCTGTGAGCTGTCACACCACGGCACTCTACCAAGGGTGACATAGTGAGACTCTGTCTCAAAATAAATAAATAAATAAAAATAAATAAAATAAAATAAAAAGTTAAAAGAAAACAGGTAAAGTTCATTTTAGTAATATATTTTATTTAACCCAATATATCCTAAATATTCAACATGTCATAAATTAACAGCTATTAATGAATATTTAACATTATTATTTTCATGGTCCTTAACATGGAAGCATGTATATTATACTTACAGCACACCTCAGTTCAAACTAGCTGCCCTTCACGTGCTTAACAGCCCGATACTAGTGGCTACTGTATCGGACATTGTGGTTCTAGATCATGGCTCTTCACGTTAGCTGCACATAGGAATCATTTGGGGACCTTTTAAAAGTCCTAATGTTCAAGCCAAACCCCAGAGTCATTAAATAAGAACCTATTGGGGTAGTATCAGACCTCAGGGGTTTTTTTTGTTTTTTTTTTTTAAGTCTTGTGGTGTTACAACGGGCAGCTTGAGTACACTTGTGCTTCTCAACTTTTGCTTAGAACACTTGCAGGGTTTTTGTTTAAAAAGCAACACCCAGGCTCCACCCACAGAGATTCTGATCTTAATTGGTTTAGTATGGATACTAGGCAAAGCTATTTGTTTAAACTTCCTCAAGTGACTACAACACACTGGCTGGGTGGAGAAACATCAACTGATACTTTTGAAATCAACACTCGCAAGCACTTTTCTCCATGACCTTACTGATCAGCTGATCATGGGCTTATACCTTCTCTCTAAGACCCATTCCCATACTGTATCCTGAGCCTGGATCCTTGTTTTTGTTTCTCTCTCTAGGACCCAACTTCATACACAGGTAATATTCCATTTCTATTGGTCTGTTAGTCCTATAGAAATAGTTCCAAAGAAACTAACAAGGTCCTTTGCCTTGTTAGTTTCTTTCTCCCACACTAGATTTCTTTCAAGACTCCACCCAGTGAATGGGTCACCTTCTGACATCCTTCCCCATTAGTAGTTGTAGGCCTGCTGGGAATCCCACACATTCCCTTCCCTGGATCCTATATCATGGTGCTTGGCTGCTCACTGGATACTTTCCTCCAACCACAATAGATTTCCCATCAGCAGAGGTTAGTGTCTACTACCAACTTACTACATGATGTAGTAGTATTTTCTACTCTGTTTGAGTTCATTTAATTTTAACAAAAATAAATTGATTTAATAAACTACTAATAAGTCATTATTTATGGCCTGAAAATCTCTGGTTTATACTATAAGCCATAAAATGGGAAGAATTTTCTATTAAATGTCAGGACATCTTTTTCACCACTATAAAGGAGATAAAATTTCAACTAGCTGTCAAGAAGATGAGAAGTGCATGACTAAGATTTAAATCCTGGCTTAGCTAGAAAACCCAATAGGTTGGGAAGGAATTCAGGGAAAATATCAAAGAAGAACACAGGCCCCTCAGAGAAGTTTGGCAGGAACGCTGGTGCTGATATTAGGGCAGGACCAGATGTCAGGTCCCCGTGTTCCCAGGTTCTTGGTTCCCAGTGTTGAAGCAGGATTACTGTACCGAGTTGATGGAGTAAGTTAACAAGCAGGCTCAAGGAGGCAAAGTGCCAAAGCTTAAGCAAGAGCTTCTCTTGGCTTGCTTGCCAAAATGTTAGGGGCAGGCTCGGTGACCACTCAAGCTAGTTGCCGAAATAATTAAAGAGAACAAGAGCAAGCAGAGATCTAGCAAAGAAGAAAAGGTTATTTTAACAGTTTGGACAGCAAACTGGGCCCCCATCCTAGTGACTGCAGGCATCTAGAGAACACAGTGTTGAATTTTATGCACAACTTTTGAGGGGTATCAGCTGCTTCTTGGAAACCTGCTGTGGTCTTGATCATCTCTGTTCCCATAACATGTTCCTGTAACAATTGGTATCTATCTGTCCACATCAGAAAGTCCCAGAGACATTAATCATTTTCCCAAAACAAACAGCTCCCCCCAAATTACCCACCTGCAAGGCCTTGATTACCAATTAGCCCCATTCCCACACTAGCCCAGGTCAGCCTCACCCAAGCCAGTCTATAATAGCCTGACTGCATCTCCCATCCACTCTGCTCACATCTATCTAACAGCCTAAACTACCATTCCATTGACTCAATACCAGTAACGATTCTTCACTACTGGGAATCAAGAACCTGGGAATATGGGGGCCTGACATCTGGTCCCACTCCTAACACTAACAGGGCTTTCATGCCCACAGCTGAGAGTCTGGGATACAGAGCTTGGAGGTATAGGAAGGAAAAACAGCTGAGTGTCTTGGAGCTATAAGGAGCATGTAGAAGAACTGAGAAGGCTGGGAGACTGCAGAGGCCGAGGACTGAATGAGAAAACCTCCAAATGCATAGGATCAGGCACCACAAGAACCAGTAGCTTGTGACACCCAAAGGCCAAGCAAGGACAGCTAAGACACAGCAAATGCCAACTTATGGTACCTAATGACCGGGGGGACAAACACAGCCCTTGGACCAGATATTCCCTATTGTCAAGCTTAACACATAAATACACCAGAGTGATACATAAATCCTCAGGGAACTTAGTTCATTTAGGGGAAAGAAGGGAAGATCAAAGAGAAAGAGGAAAAAGAGGAGGAAAGCCCCCTTTTTATTATTATGTTTTTTACTACTTAATGAAAGATGTTAAATTTTAAAGAAGAGTTTAAGATATAGAGATGGCAAGAGTATGAAATTTCCATCATTATTTCTCCACAGTTGAGGAATGACTAAAAATTTTGAACTTCTAAATGCAACTGCCAAGGTGATACATCATCTAATGGCAAGTGTCTTCCATCATCCAAACCTGTCATGGGCAGAATTTTCCAGTTGATACAGATAAAAGATGAATATTTTGGCATTCTTCCTGTTTACCTTAACCAAGGACAGTCAGAAGGAGGAGGTGCTGCACAGCCACTGACAGGGATCTCTTGAGACAGCTGCAGGCCCTACAGTAGCCAGGCTATGGCAGGGGAGAGAAGGAAGGCCTATTGGGGGAGTAATGTAAATCAAAAACAAGCCTGGGCTACAGAGAAACATCTGAAATGAAGGGTTTGACCAGCACGTTGGGGCAGAGTGGTGGCTAAAGCAGGATCTGAAGAGAGACCTCTTTAGGGAGGGAATGGGAAGAGACTGGAATGCAATACTGGGTGGCCAAGAAGAAAGGCCGTGAACCAGCTGAGGAAGCCAGCCTCGTAGGAGATGGGCAGTGTACAGGAGCTAGTTCGGTCAGGGAGCTGGGAAGTCAATCTCACAGTGTGGGTTTTGCTGACATTTTCAGCTTTCAGTGACCCATATCTGCTTTCAAAAGCCTGCATGGGGAACCCTCAGGAGTCATTTCTCTCCATTCTGACAAACCATTTTCTTTCCTTAACTCCTAGAAAGCTCCTTCTACCTTCCTCTGCCTCCCTTCAACTTCAAAGATACTTGCACTCTTATAACACCTTCACTTTTATCCAACTTCTGCCCACTACACTTGGTTTCTCTGCAGACTATGCATCTCACAGTGGATGACAAATCTCTCTTTAACAATTCTTAAAGGTTCTTTGGTCATCTCTGCAAACTCTCAACGCTGTATCCTTCTTTTATTCCCTGTTTTATTTCCTCTCTTTCCTCCTTCTCTCCTCCCCTACCTTCCTCTCTTCCTTCCTTTTGTAGCCAAGGTTGCAAAGCCATAGCTGTAAACTCTCGTCTAGGACCTTTTCAAGTGCAGGCTACCCAGTCTCGGTCCTTTAATACTATGTGAAGATTCTTTGGAAAATGTCGTGTGTTGATAAACATTCTCCCTAAAGCTCTAGTGATCTGCCAGTCTTCTTACTTCTTCAGTATAAATAATAGCTAATATTTTTTGAACACTCCTAGTGATAACTGTTTTCCAGCATTATCTCATTTAATCCCCACAGCTCAACCCTATGACATTTACTGTTATTAACTTCATTTTACAGGAGGAGAAATTTAGGATTAGAGACATTAAGTCATTTGCTCTAGATCATAGCTGGAGGAGTGAGGGTTCCAATAAATTCCTTTCTGATTGTAGAAGAAAACACATCACTACCACTAAGCAGCTCTTCAGTCTTCTCAACAGGCTGTTCTAAACTTCCACTGTTCTCTCTGAAAGCTCCCCAGGACTCCTGCCTTGTAGTCCTTTCCAGTAGATGTCCTTAATTTCCTACAGCAATGCAAGAGGAGAGGCTGGCAGACTGGACCAACTATTAACTCCGTCTTCTGCCACCTGCATCCACCACCCTCCTTCCCCCAGTGTGTATGCAAGAATTGTTAAGGCCAGAGACCCTCCTTTCTTGTTCTACGTATTACTTCATAGTTTATTTTCTTCCTATATTTTTAACCTTTCTCTACTAGCTTTTTTCTCACAAGCTATGAAGATGGTCAAATCTTTCTAAAAAAATCATTGACTTGGCCACTCCCTCTAGCTACTTCCATTTTTCACATTCACAGCCAGGTTTCCTGGAGGAAGCATAATCTGCACATTTGGTCTCCACCCTTGAGACTACGAGAACCATGAGGACAGCGACCACACCTGTTACGTTCACTACTCTACCCACCTTCTCTCCACAAGCACAGTTCCTAGCTGAAGAGGCATTTGTTAAAATGTTGTTAAATTAATAAAAAGACCATGGATGTTATGGAAGAATTAATAAGATTTCCACAGCCAATACATTTTTTAAAACTTTGGTAAGTCCTACTTCATCTGAAACCAAACTTGTAATTCCCTTCTTCATGTTTACTCCTTCCATAATGGCTTTCTCTCTGTCACTTGTGTGCATTAGATGCATTAGGTAATACAATGCATCTAGCAAGCATTGCGTGTGCAATAAAAATTAAACATTCATACTTGTCTCCTACTTTCCTTTGAAATATTTCTTCTGAGATTAGCTTTCACCCTATCTCTGGATAAAACCTAGGGCAAGATCCATGATTTTCTGATCACTTTGATGATTAGCTGTATCACAGCCCTGATGGCCCTGTTTGAATAAAGTCTGATTTACTGATTAAAACCTTCATTCAACAACAGTGATTCTCTCCTTCAGGGAGATTTTTTGGACCAATTGTGTGTGTATATATATGCACATGCACACATGTACATATATACACACATAAATTCATATATATGCATATATACAAATATATGATAAATATATTTAAGTTAAATGTGAATATAATGTAATCATATATAAAATTTACAAACACATATACATAGCGAGTGCCAAAAAATGTATACACAATTTTTTTTGAGACAGTCTCACTCTGTTCCTCAGGCTAGAGTGCCATAGTCTCAGCCTAGCTCACAGCAATCTCAAACTCCGGGTTCAAGCAATCCTCCTGCCTCAGCCTCCCTAGTAACTGGGACTACAGGCACCTGCTACAATGCCTGGCTGTAATTTTCTGATGTTTTAGTAGAGACAGTGTTCTGCTCTAGCTCAGGCTGCTCTAGCGCAGGCTGGTATAAAATGCAGGATTCCCTGCCTCAGCCTCCCAGAATGCTAGGATTATAGGCATAAGACACTATGCCCAGCCAGAGTATACACATTTTAAGAAAAGAAAAATTGTATTAAAGTTGTAATACTCAATATATACTGATGACAAAAGATGGATACAAGTCACATTTGAGCATCTCTTATAATTGCAGAAATCACATGATTTGAGTATTATAATTTTAATACCATTTGTTTTCCTTTCTTAAAATGTGTATACATTTTTGTCATCCTCTGAATATTCATGTATATATTACAATATATATGTATACATAATCCATGTTGTTATATTCTGGGTTCCTTGTTATTTGCCTCATTGCCTTATACTGAACTTTGTTTCTCTCTTGGCCAAGACCTTTGGGATGCATGCTTCCTGATGTGAATTTCTCTACAAAAAATTTTTTCATTTGTCTCCCTTTGCTCTATGCTTCCAAGTCTATGAGCCAGTTCTTATCTATGAGTCCAGATCATCTCTGAATGTAATTTCCACTCACTTGGGAGCCCTATAACATCCATTAATCCTCCAAAAGGACATCCATTCATCCTCCAAAAGGGAAATTTCCTCCTGGCATCTTAATGCTGTTCTCATCTTACACATGTTCTTTAGGACCCAGTGGAATGCAGAATCCTAAATTGTCAAGCCATATATTTTGAGTCTGATGTGGTAAGTTTGAGTATGTGGAATACTACGTTGAATTCAGATAATCAAAACTCAAGTTATTGTCTCTTCAATGGGAATGCCACAAATCCAGGACCCAAATTAGCAATAATCACATACAGAGTTTCTGTGTTAGATTTTAGGCAGTTCTTCCTGCCCCTGTTGACAGGCTTGCTTGTTACCCCTTGTGCATGCCTGCCCCCATCTATGGGACCCTCCTATCACTCACTTTCTGGCATGAGTAACTCGGCCTCTGTTTGTGCCTAGGTTCATTATGTAGCAGCTGTTTTCATTACCATCTCATTATTTCACTGAGGGGGAGAGGTTTCCATGGTGATGCTAAATTGCATGAGCAGAGATTTTACTACACTGAGCTTTTATCTACTCAGTGAACTAGGTAGGGGGGGAGACTGAGCTAGAACCTTTCCAATAGTAAAAAGGTTTGTAAATCTCCCGTCTGTTTCCTATATCTGTCTGTGTTTTTTTCAATGAAGGTATGTTGTAATTATAAATTTTTAACAGATGGGAGTTGAAGAAAACCAATAGTTGCTTCTTTTTATTCTAATTAACTAGCCCGTCCCACATACCTATGGAAGTTTCCAGAATAGCTTTACACAGGACAGTAGTAGCGTAATTAATTTTTTTAAATAGTCCCAACAGGAAAAGAGAATTTGGAGTCTCAGGAAAAATTCTGGATGGGAGCTGGCCCAATTACTAATGTAATTATTGCTTAATCTTTGATTGTTTCTTAAGTTGTCATTGCCTGAGGAAACAAAGGTCAAGAAAGAATTGAAAAGATTATATATTTTTCAACAAGTGAATGAGTTCTACTCACTTCCATTAATTGCTTTGTGCTTACTTCTGCATCTGCAGGAGAACTTGATTGATACATGTCCCCTAGCAGTAAGCCTTCCATGATTTGATCTTTACTGAAAGTAAATCTATCCATGGCAACAAATTCTTTTTTCACCCTTTGCTTTTGGATTTTCTTAGCCAACTCTAGCCACATTTGTTTAACACTAAAGTTCTTAAGCACTTATGTTCTTATTTGTTATAACAACACTGTGCTAGCTGAAGTACAAAGGCAATTAAAAAGTTCAAAGTAAATAGCATTGACATTGACAGAATTATTAAGGACATCATTAAACAAATGCACCAATAAAATAAGTACATTGGAGGATGATCAAATCAATTATGGAATTCAGGTCAATATAGATTTTATCTGATCCTATCCAGTGGACTTTGATAATCAGAATAATAGTGCATTCACAAAGTTGCAAATATCTTAATATCATATTATTGTTATATTTTCCTACAGTGGAAAAAAATTCAACAAATGTGAGCCAATTAAGTTGTGCATCAGAATTCAATGTAACAGAAAACTTGGTGATAGGTTTTTCCCTGTATTTCTGCATTTATTCCTTGTGGCAGCAAAATGTGGATATTACTGTTTCCACCTAAATGAAGATGAAACAGCATTTGGGACAAGAACTTTGTTAACTATGAAACACCCAGTCACTATGAGAACTGGGGTTCAGATTCTGGTGTTTGTCCAGTGTTTCTAACATCTGTTCAGAAGAAATTTTGTAATTATGGTAGTCACTGTTAGTCTCTAAATAAAGTAGGGAAGTTTGGGGCAGGAGACTTTGTAAACAATTATAAGGCGAGTGCGTGATGGAGAAGTACAGAGTACATAGCAAAATCTAGAATTAGAATCACTTTTATGAAGAATTTTAAAATCAGCCTGAGCAAGACAAAGACTCTGTACAAAAACTGGGTAAATTACCCAGGCCTTGTGGTGAGTGCCTATAGTCCCTGCTACTTAGGAGAAAATCACTTGGACCCAGGAGTTTAAGGTTGCAATGAGCTATCTTAACACCACTTCACTCCAGCCTGGGCAACAGAGCAAGACTCTGTCTAAAAAAAAAAAAAAAAAAAAAAAAAAAAAAAAAAAAATTATAAAAAAATATAAATATATATATTTATTTATAGTTAGATGTGTGGTGTGGCTTAGTCACACATTTGGGTTTTAAAAGTTTTTT
>CAUYPK010143702.1:0-29608 GCA_963574355.1 Loris lydekkerianus
TAATCCATTTGTGGATCGATGGGCACTTGGGCTTTTTCCATGACTTAGCAATTATGAATAGGGCTGCAATAAACATTCTGGTACAAATATCTTTGTTATGATGTGATTTTTGGTCTTCTGGGTATATGCCCAGTAGAGGAAATACAGGATTGAATGGCAGATCTATTTTTAGATCTCTAAGTGTTCACCATATATCTTTCCAAAAGGAATGTAATAATTTGCATTCCCACCAGCAGTGCAAAAGTGTTCCCTTTTCTGCACATCCATGCCAACATCTCTGGTCTTGGGATTTTGTGATATAGGCTAGTCTTCTTAGTAAAGTATCTCAAGAATGGAAAAACAAGCCCTACTATGAAACTAATTTAGGGCTTTCACATGAAAGCTATAACCCAGTTACAACCTAAGAATAGGGGGAAAGGGGAAAGGGAGGGGAGAGAAGGGGGAGGTAGGTAGAAGGAGGGGGATAGGCGGGATTACACCTGCGGTGCATCTTACAAGGATATATGTGAAACTTAGTAAATGTAGAATGTAAATGTCTTAGCACAATAACTAAAAAAACGCTAGGAAGATTGTGTTAACCAGTGTGATGAAAATGTGTCAAACGGTCTATGAACTAGTGTATGATGCCCCATGATCATATCAATGTACACAGCTATGATTTAATAAAAATGAACAAATAAATAAATAAAAAAAGAAAGCATGACCCATATCAGCAGCCTGGATTTGTCTGGAGGCTCCATCAAATCTAGTTTTGAGACCTTGACTGAGTGATTGGACCTCCCTTTCCCTCTACAGTTCATCTAATAAACTAAGATAATGGTAGTATCTACTTCATAAGGTTTTTGTAACCATCAATTGAATTAATGGCTACATAATATTTAGAGTAATGCCTAGCACATAAGTGCTATCTAAGTGTTTATCATTATTATCTCTTCACTATTGCTATTATTATTTTTAATTATGTTAAATACTGTGTTAGGCAGAAGCAGGGAAGCTAATTATCAGGAATTCTTCCTGTTCATTGTTATGATTCCACTGAAGAACTACTTAGAGAATTTCTATTTACCAGTAATGATTGGAACTGTCCCAGGACATTCTTGGCACATAAATTTAAACTTAATGTTAACTATTTTCCTTCTTAATGAATGTCACATATAAAATAAATCCTTTGGCTTAAAATTTGCAACCACAATAATAATAACAAAAACAAAAACTAACATTTATTTAGTGTTTGCCCCATGCCAAATATTGTACTAAACATTTTTCACAGCTGGGATAGAATGCTGTGAGCAATGGTAATTGTGATCTCATAAAAAGTAAATGTAATCAAATATTCAAAATTTATTCAGTAAAAATGATTTAAGCATCATATAAACACTTACATTTTCTCATAACATTCGTCTTTCATTTGAATTCAAGTATTTGGTGTTTTTTCTCTTAACTTTCATCTCTTTGGTATGGAATGTTACATTAAAATGTACTCAGTAGCCGAGTCAACTGTCACTAATATGTGCTATGCACACTTTATCTTGGATGGCTTTGAAGTTCTCAAAGTTTATTTTTGGATTCTTTAAAAAAGTGCAATGGGTAGAGAATTTGTGCTACTTGTATTTATATTTATATATATATTTATATTTATATTTATAAACATATATATATATATATATATATATGTAGAGAGAGAGAGAGAGAGAGCGCAAAGAAAATGAAAAAAATCTACCTTAAAAAAGGCAGGTAGTAAACAAATATGAAAGTATCCTAATATTTAGACAGTGTCCATAACTCAACTATTATTAAATATTATATAGAATTGAAATATCCTTGTGTGCCATTTATAACTATCTACATCATGTACTGAATTTAAGGAGCCTATTAAGCTTATTGGTTTTTAATGTAAATCAGCATTACCAACTGGAAGGAAAAATTAATTTATACAGCATGAAAAATTTTAAACTTTATAGTACCTGGATATAAAGTATTTCAATTAACACAGAATCTGATAACCCTACTTCTTTCCTACCTTAAACTTGACAGGAAAGGCAAAAACTCTTTACTTTTTCACTTTGTTATGTGAAATACAACATATATTTATTGGGCAACTCCTTTCTGAAATGCACTGTACTATGATATAAAAGATGAATGAGGTTAATATTTTATTTATCAGAAAATCAACACAATATAAAGTTCAACATTTTATATCAGATTTTTACCATTTTTTTCCTTCTTTGTTTTTCCTCTTTCACTTGTGAAGCTTGTAAATGTTCCCATCTGGGTAATAACTGTGACCCAAAGACTGGCCGATGCATTTGCCCACCCAATACCGTTGGGGAAAAGTGTTCCAAATGTGCACCCAATACCTGGGGCCACAGCATCATCACTGGTTGTAAGGTGAGTGAATCATTTTCCCATCTGTAATTTTCTTTTGTAGAGATGTTTATTTATGTTCTGTAAACTGTCTTTCTTTCAAAATACAACTTGCTTTGCATTTAGTATCTTCATCTCATTTTCATATACACTGGTTTATTATCTTTTATTTTATGATCCATGCTTTTATGTTCTATCCAAGAAATGTATATTTGCCTAAGTGAAGATCTAAAGATTTATCTCCTCTGTTTTCTTCAAGAAGTTTTACAATTTTAGCTTTGTAATTTAGGTTCGTGTTCCATTTTGAATATTAATTTTGCATATGGTGTGAGGTAATGGTTGAAGTTCTCCTTATACAGATACCTAATTTTTTCAATGTCATTTGTTAAAAATGATATTTTTTTTCCTGTTCAATTAGTTCAATTCCTTTGTCAAAATCAATTCATCATATATATGTTCATGCCTTTCTGGACTTACACTCTGTTGCATGGGTCTATGCCTATCCTTAAGACTACATTGTCATGATTATAGCAGCTCTATAACAAGGCATAAAATCAGGTTTTGTAAGCTCTCCAACTTTGTTCTTCATTTTCAGTACCTTTGAGTACTTAATATGCTATGCATTTACAGATAAATTTTTAATTCAGCTTACCATTTTCTTACCAAAAACTCTGCTAAGATCTGATTGGGAATTCCATGTAATCTATAGATCAACTTGGGGAGAATTGACATATTAAGAATATTAGATCTTCTGATGTATGAACATATCATAACTTTGCATTTTTTTAGTTTTTTCCCTCAGAAATGTTTGATGGTGTTTGGTGTGCAAGCCTTGCATATATATTATTAAATGTATCAGTGTTTTACACTTTTGGTGAAAAGTAAATGCTACTATTTACCCCATTTCAGTTTCTAATTGCCTATTGCTAGAATAGAAAAATACAATTATTTTTATGCATTACACTTTTATATTGTGTTCAGCTTAGTTTTAGTTGCCCTTTGGTACATTCATTGAGATTTTATATGTAGATAGATAATCATGGCATCAGCAAATATAATTTTACTTTATTCTTTCCAATATGAGTAAGTATGATTTCATTTGCTTGTCCTATTACAGTGAAATATTGATTAGAAGTGGTAGAAAGCAAATACCCTTGCCTTATGTGTTATGTTCAATGGAAAGCATTCAGTGTTTTATAATTGAGAATGACATCAGCCATATTTTACCTACAGATGCTCTTTACTGGTGTGAGGATAGCCCCTCATATTCCTAGTTTGCTAAGAGCTTTTATCAAGAATGTATGTTCAATGTTGTTAAATTCCTTTTCTGCATCTATTGAGATAATTATAAAATATTTCTTTTTAAGCTGTTTATGGTGAATTATATTGATTGATTTTCAAATGTTGATCCAACCTTGAAATCCTCAGATAAACCCCTTTGGTTGCCAGGGATTATCCTTTTTAAATTATATTGGACCCTGTTTGCTAGCATTTTGTTAGTGATTTTGGATTTATGCTCATATGAAATGTTGGTATAGGGTTTTTTCCTTCTAGTATTGCTGTTTGGTGTTGGTATCAGGATACTGCTAGCCTGATGAAATGGTGGAGAATCATTTCCTCCTCATACATTTCCAAAACAGTTTGCACAATAAATGAAATAGAAAACAGAAATGCTTTAAAGGAAACCAAAAGCTGGTTCTTTGGAAAGATCAATAAAGTTAATAATATTCTAGAAAGATTGATCAGGAGAAGAGAAAGAAGAGACAAATTTTAAGAATGATAAATGGGCGCAGGGAAGAGAAGGCGGAGGAGGCGGCCAGACGTGCTTGAGGGACGTGAGGAATTTTAAATTGGAAGAGAAACAAGAGAAAAACGAAATTTTGTCAGAAGCCCCAGAGACTCTAGCCACTGAACAGCATGAATGAGAGCAGCCTCTGGTTAAAGCGTCTCCATCACTTCTCGGCAGCCTTAGTGAAGGTGAGTTCTACGATGCGCTGCCAGATTCTGAGTCCCAGCAGTCCCTAAGTAGATTGGAAACAGTGACAGCACATTCCTTTGAAGAGGAAGGAAAGCATTTGAGCAGTGGAAGACTGCTCACATGTCCGAAGGAAAGGATTGTGGTGGTAGAGACGCTCTCTCCAATGGCTTCAAGAAACACAGGAAAAGTCTCCCTCTCTTACGTTTTCCAGAAATGACTTCAGTATCTGCAGCATCCTCAGAAAATGTAGACGAATGGAGCTGTCCGAGATCACCATGCCAGTTATATTTAACCGGCCTTTGGGCTTCCTACAATGAGGGGATATTGCTATAGATGCTATTGACAATAAAATAATAACATAATAATACAAATAATTTTTACCAATAAATACAGCAATTTATATAAAGGTGAACATTTTTTCTTTCTGACTTACTTCAAATTTATTTTTTTCTTGTGTAGCAAGTTTCTTAATATGAAATCTGAGATCATAGATTTGTGACTTTTATCCTTTACTAATACAGGCATTTCATATTATAATTTTCCTTCCAATTGCTACTTAGGATACTTTGTGTTGTAATTTTCATTAAGTTTAAATTACTTTTTATTTTTGATTCATTGGTTATTTCAAAATGTGATGTTTACCTACAAAATATTTGGAAATATTCAAGATAAATTTTCTTTACTGGTATCGATTTTAGTTCCATATTGGTCTGAGTACATAATTTGTATTATTTAAGATCTTTGGAAATGCATTGAGACTTGCTTTAATGACCCAGAATGGTGTCTACTTTGATTATTATAACTTGTATGCTTGGAAATAACATGTGTTTTGGAGTTTTTGGATGTAACCTTTCATGAAAGTTAATAATCCTTCTTAATCTTTATATCTACCTGTTCTCAGTGACTGAGCATATGAACTACAATTTTAATTCATCTGTCTGTGTCTTGTTTCAGTTCTCTTAGATTGCTATTCATATATTTAGGAGCAGTGATATTCAATACATTTAGGATTTGTATATCTTTTTGAAAAGTTGATGCCTTTGTCATGATGAAATATCTTCCTGGTAATATTCCTTATTCAAAAGTTTATTTTTTTCTGATACTCATTCAGCCATTCCAACATTCTTTTCATTGGTGTGTTATATATTTTTTAACTCTATCATTTATCTCTTCTTTTAAAATGTTTTAATGTAAAGTATTTCTTTGGATAACATATAATTAAATCTTTGCTATTCATCTGATCTTAATAATTTGGCCTTTGGAGTATTTTAATTATTGCCATTTAATGTACATGTTGGTATGTTGGATTAATTCTACATTTTTTGCTTTCGCTTTTCCTATCTGCTCTTGCCTTCTTTTTTTCTTCTTTATCTTCCTTTATTTGGATTGAGTAATTTTTATAATAGCATTTTCTCTTCACTTTTGCATTATCAGATATACCTATTTGTTTTATACCATTGGTGTTTGTCTAAGGATATATATCTTTAACTTTCCAGAATATACCTTAAAATGATGTCATACCACTTTATGTTTAGCATAAGATCATTACAACAGTAAGCCTCCAATTCTCTTTTCTATCCTTTGTGCTTCTGTTGTCCTATATGGTACTTCTATGACATATATTATATAACTTACAATATAATATTATGATTTTGATTTATATAAATAGTCAATTATCTTTTTAATTAAAGAAACTTATTTTCTGTTGTTTTATATGTGCTTTAATTCCAGTGCTCTTAATTCCTTCATGTACAACCAAATTTCAATTTCATACCATTTCCCTTTTTTTATTAACTACTATCCTAGTTATTATTATTATCATTTCTAATATTACAGGTCTGCTGACAATGATTCTTTTCTTATTTTTCAAACACATTTTTGCTATATATGGAATCCTAACCTGGTTTTCAGCACTTTGATTATCTTATCTTTTTTTAGTTTAATTTTAATGTTTACTTTTCACAGGATTAGTTGGCTCTGTTGGCTCTGTGGTGTTTTAGTTTTCATCATATTTGGAGATTTTCTATCCATCATGTCAAATATTTTATAATCTTCACTCCCATTGTGTCCTTCTGGGAATTGTTATCGATATGTTTGGCCACTTGATACTTTCCCCATTTCACTGAAATGTTTGTTTATTGTTTTCATTTCTTATCCTTATATTTATTTTTGATAGTTCCTACTATTTTGTTCCAATTCACTGATTTTTTTTCCTGCAGCTTCTAATCTGTTTTTAATCTAATTAGTTTTTTTTTTTTTTTACTACAAATATTGTATTTTTGATCCTTGAAATTTCCATTTGGGTCTTTTTATATCATTCATTTCTCTCTTCAACATATTTCAATTTTTTATTTAGTATTTAAAACACTTATAAGACATTTTTATGAATATTATCACTTTTAAGATATTTGCCTGCTAATTTCATCATTTCTTTTATTTCAGGACTATTTCTATTGGTTGGTTTTTCTCCTGGTTATGAGTTGCAGTTTTTTCATTTTTTTCATACCTGGCAATATGTATTTGGATGCCAGACATTCTATATTTTTCACTGTTGTTTATTGGATTTTATTGCATTCCTTCAAAGAGTATTAAACTTTATCATGGCAAATAGTTTAGTTATTCATGAATCACTCTGATCCTTCTGAAGCTTGCATTTAAGTTTTGTTAGAGAAGGCACAGAGAAACTTTAAATCCAGTAGTCAGTTATCCCCTCTACTGAGCTACGAAACTTCTGAGAATACTACCAAGGGTAAACCCATGTCTCTCCTTTCTGGCTGTTGTGAGTATGGATTATTCCAAGTTCTCTGTGAGCTCTAAAAAATTTTTCAGCCTTCAGTTTCCCAATGCTTTTTCCTCTATCCATGTAGAATTTCATCCCATGAAGGCACCTATTAGTATTTAGCCAATGACTCAAGGGAACCTTTCTGCAGTTCCCTGGAATTCTGTAACTTCCTATTTTCTGAACATATATTTTATTTGCTCATAAATTTTGCCTCAGCTTCTCCAAACTCCACTCCTTGTCTCTCAACTCAGATACAATACTGGACTTTATTTAGGCTTCTGCTCTCTGTGTTGCAACCTAGAAACTGCCTCAATGAACTCTCTTGTTTTTCCTTCTCAGAAATCACAGTCCTGTGCTTCTGTTTATCCAATGACTGGAAACAATTGTTTCTTGGCTTTTGTCTTTGGGTATGTTTGGGGGGAGGGTGTATAACAGCTTAAAAAAGAAGCAAACCATGTAAAGTTCTATAAAAACTAAGAAGCGACAGTTCATAAAGCAGAATAGGCTGAGTGGGGTGGGAGAATTGCTTAAGGTCACAAGTTCGAGACCATCCTAAGCAGTATAATGAGACGTGGTCTCTACAAAAATATAAACAACTAGTTGAGTGTGGTGGTGTGTGCCTGTAGTCCCAGTTTCTCAGAAGCTGAGGCAGGAGGATTATTTGAGCCCATGAATTTGAGGTTGAAGTGAGCTATGGTGATGCCACTGCACTCTAGACCAGGCAACAGAGGAAGACTTGTCCTCTTCTGCCCCCTAAAAGAAGAATATCTTCAGGAATAATTGAAGCACAGAGGCCAAGTAAAGTTTGGGTTGAACTATGGTCATTAATTTAAGAGCCATAAACAGGGGAAATGTTTATGTTAGTGAGAGCCATTCTAATTGATCATATTGGAATATTGGAACATGATTCTCAAGTGTGGTCCTATTTGACCCATGCTATTAACCCATAGAGATGTAAATTATTTTTTCCACAGAATTAGCACACATGAAGTAGTAGACTCTAACCATCTTTACATGTATGATAACATATCTGAACACTGGTCTAGAATGTACTGACTTGGAGGAAAACTAGAGTATTAGTGATAGTTCAAGAAAGTTTAGATATCTGACTTCAATTACACATGTTATAGAGAAACAAAAACCAGACAGAACATTTATTTTTCTATTGCCAACGACGTTATTAAGTTGGAAGTTCCACTGAATTACATTTTTTGGACAGAAAACAAAAATTTCTTAAGAGTTTCAAGTTTTTTTTTTTTAAGTATATAAACAATGCTACAAGTTGGTGTGACCAACTTCTGTGTATTCAAATTTGAGTGCAAACACCCACTTTGTCTTTAGACTTGTAAGTACTGAGGAAATTTCTGAGAGTTCCACTCTTCCCAGAAAATACTGTGAGCTGGCCAAACGCTAATAAAAGTCCTGAAATTGAAGTTGATACCTAACTGTAAGGATGCAAGTCAGGATAAAATGCAGTTGAAGTGTCTACAAGAATGTAGTCATGTGTTTGGTACTATCATTTTTGCAGATTATTGGGTAAACATTATGTCAATAAAACTTGATTGAAATGTTTTTTATTACTATAGAATCATGATTAAAAATCTAAATTTCTAAATAGCTAGACACTTCATCATAATGAAGAATTACAAAAGTTAGAGCTTTCTCAAATAATTTATTTGTGAACATGTATTCTACTATTTTAGAGACTTAGATGACTGTAATTTAAATGAGCAGTGATTTGAAATTTATAGCTTCCTTTTCTTTATGTCATGGGTAATTTCTCTGTGCTGAGGTATGAACGCACACATCATTTGAGCTGTTATTGAAGTAGGATACAAAACCTGCCATCTTTCACTAGCAGGGGAATAGTGAGTAAATCCTCTAATGCTAAACAAACAATACATCTAATTATGATTTAAGTTTGATGTTGGCTATAGTGCTATGTAAACATATGGGTAATGATCTCATTTATCCTCCACTATAACTTCCTAAATAAACTTCCTGATTTGGAAAGGTCCCATGTCTATTTGTACTGTCAAACTATTTCTTAAGAATTAGTGCTTTAGTTTTATACAATTATTTGGGTAGCAGAAATTTTATACTTTAGTTATTTTAAAATAAGGATGTCTTACAAGTCTTTTAAAGTTTATTTGATTATAATTTCTATAACTTATATTAATAGCTTTCTATTTCTGATTATAGTGCATTTTGGTTAAGTGAGTAAATACGTACTCAAAGCAATGACAAAGAAAAATGGTTAGGGGATAAATATGTCATCCTGATTTTTCAGTTGTATTCCATATCTGATGTTCTATTAGGTGATGCTATCCCCCGCCTCGGAAGCTATGTCGATGTTTGTAAATATAACAAATAATTACATTTACATCAGCGGGTTTAAAATAACTTTTAGTAGCAGTCTCTACTGCAGCCTTTTTACTGGACATAAATGAAGAAATAGAAAACTACTTAACTATAAAGACACCAAAAGTAAGGCCTGATGATTATTTTAATGTTAGAATCTAGGAAGATTTTTCGCCAAACATTTGGGCAGGAAAGAGACAGTCAGAGAAGAAAATGTTGATTGTACATCATGTTCTAAAAGCACTAATTACTTCTGAGAAAAATAGAAGTGGAGCCAGCCCTGATAGTGGTGAGTATAAGAATTAAGTTGAACAAAGAAGGGTGTGAGATGCACAAAGTAGGTGCTACCCAGAGCTGAGCCTGGGATTTTGGTGCTATGCTTGTGAATCTGCCATGGAGCTGTGGATCTGAGATGGGTGACAGAACAGCACTAAAAAGAGTTAAGTCACAGCAAAGTATAGACACTATGTGGCGGCAAACTCAGACACAGAGAGAGTTGGCACCCACTTGGGCATCAAGTCAGGCCCTGCTGGGGAAATAGAAACCACACCGGTTAGTTAACCCGAGAAAGTGGAATATAAGGAATTCTCATGGGCAGAAGATGGTTAGTTTCTTTAAAATGATAAGAGAGAGCTGTAAGTAGCTTGACGTGGCAGGTACATATAGCAGCTCCTCCCTCTAAGTGGTGGGATGGAACTCAGTGAAACCACCAGGGGATAGCTGGGGACACATTCCCTCTGCCATCTGCAGCAAGGCTGCTTTCAGATGTCTTGAACATGGGTGTGGCCACCACAGGAACACACAGCCTGCTGGTGGTCAAACAAAGCCAAAAGAAATGTGCCAGAGCTTGTGGGCAAGTGCTGGTCTATGGAAGCTGCCCGGTGTTCCTGGAGCATGTGAGCGTGCTGGGGCTTCTTAGAAGCAGCCTCTAAGTCAGAGTGTGTGTGCAGGCCACAGCAAGTCAGAAGGTTGTCTGTAGGGGCAGAGTGTGCCCTCTCATCTGAGCACTTTATCCTGGGCCACTGGGCTTCTGTGTTAAATAATAATAATAAGAAGAAGAAGATGATGATGATGATGATTAGTTTATTTTTATAGTATCACTCTGTAGGCCTTGGTAGAGTGCCGTGGCATCATCATAGCTCACAGAAACCTCAAACTCTTGGGCTTGAGTGATCCTCTTGCCTCACACTACCCAGTAGCTTGGACTATGGGCCTTTGCTACTATGCCCAGCTAGTTTTTCTATTTTTAGAAAACAGGCTCACTCTTATTCAGGCTGTTCTCGAAATTCTGACCTCAAGCCATATACCCACCTCAGCCTCCCAGAGTGCCAGGATTACATGCATGAGCCACCATGCCCGGCCTTGCTAATGATATTAATGAAGAGCCAGAACTCAGCATTGAAATGTCATGAGCCCCCCAAAATGGCCCTACAGGGTCCTTCCAGGACTCTCTGAACTATGTTCTGCTACCTGGCCATGGAAAAATGTCAAAATGTCAACCACAGGATCACAAAGCAGGCTAAATTGGGAGTGCAGAGAGTCGATTGGTGATTGGCACAGCTGGGCCCTGAAAATGATTTGTTCTAAAACCCTAAACGATACTTTATAAACCTATTTGGTATTTTTATTAATTGCAAGCAGAAATGAGCACTGTACATTAACAGCAGAAACTTTTAAAAGGAGAATATAAGACAGAAGAACAAGTGGATAAGTAGAAATTAAAAATGAGAAGAGATAAGAAAATTAGTCAAAAAAAATCAAAATAAGCACTGGTGATATATACATACAACAAAACTTTCACTATAAAATAGGAGGTGGAAAATAGAGAAAAAAAGTGAAAGGTAAATACAGCAATAAAGACAAAGCAGAAGAGAATGATTGTAGAAGACTTTAGGTTTGGCAGATAGTCAAGCGTGATGCACGTTAAGAATTACAGCGATGATCCTAAAAAAGATAATTGATAAATTAGACCAATGTCAAAATCCAAGACAAATCTGAAGAAACAGCATTGAATCAAAACACGATTATGTTACCAAACTGAAAAAACTCACCATATTCCAGTAAATAAATAAAAAACGCTCAAGGTTTTAAAAATTCTAGCAAAAATTTATATCACAGAAATAGAAAAAAAAATGTGTATACACCAAAGATGAAGAAAAAAGTTTGCCAGCGAAGCATTCATCCTTAGACTTGTCTGCAATACTAAACGGCAGAAAATATACTAGATTTTACTAGATAACAATATATAGATTTGACTCTATATAATATACTATAATCTAAGATATATTATGGTATATATAATATATAAATGTATATATTATATAAACATAAATCTATATATATAATAGTATATATAATAAATCTATGTATACTATAGTATATATACTAGATATAATATTAGATATAATATATAAATCATAGTACATATAGTAAATCTATGTATACTATAATAGAGTATATTACTATATATATAATAGATAAATCCATATATTATGGTATATATAGTAAATATATATATACTATAATCTAGTATATACACTAGATTATATATTATATATATAAATTTATATATTATATATATTATAATATATACTAGATTATAGTATATTATATAGAATAAAATCTATATATTATTATCTATGTATTATATAGAGTAAAATCTATCTATTATTACTCTATTCATATACTAGATTTTACTTTCAACTTTAAGTCCCCTCTGGTTCCCCCAGGTCTGGGGTGAAGCTCCTTAGATGTTCTTATAGCACTTTGTCCTTCTCCTATTATATAATGCGTGTTCTATCATGTTATATTTAAATATTTACTGTTCTTCCTCTGATACTCTATGAGGTATTTCTCCATAGGATGCTCTAAATGCTACAATCACAAGATGGTAATAGGTAAATTGACTTTGTCTAAAGTTTAATCTTTGACCCAAAAAGCACTTAAAAAAAAAGAACCATACCTAATACCTCTCTGCCACAAAAGTTAGAGAACACCCATTTTCTTTCTTATTTGAATAGTGCTATGATTTCTGGACAAGCTTATATTTTTACAAATAGAAGAAGCAATTTTAATGTTTATGTTCACTAGTGTTTCCCAAGCAACTAAACCAGAATAGTACAAAGCATGTAATAGTTACATGATTAATAAATGTTTAGTGGAAGCATAGAAGCATTAGAATTAAAATTTTAAGCTATTTCCCATAAAGTGGTATTGATAGTTGCTGTTTTTATCTCCTCTGTAGGCTTGTAACTGCAGCACAGTGGGATCCTTGGATTTCCAATGCAATGTAAATACCGGCCGATGTAATTGTCATCCAAAATTCTCCGGTGCAAAATGTACAGAGTGCAATCGAGGTCACTGGAACTTCCCTCACTGCAATCTCTGTGACTGCTTCCTGCCAGGGACAGATGCTGCCACCTGTGATTCGGAGACTAAACAGTGCTCCTGTAGTGATCAAACTGGGCAGTGTTCTTGCAAGGTGTGTGCTGCTGGAGTGCAGGAGGGGAAACCTCACCCAATTCGGTTTCCATCGCTCAGGTTTAAGTGCATTCAGTGTTCATATTCCTGCTTCAGTAAGCTATCCAAACAGATGGACAAAATCCCATTGCTAGACCCAGAGCTGTCCTTGCTATATGTTCCTTGGCTTATATGTGCTGCTTGTCAACCCAGACCCAACTTTTTTCCTAGTTGGCAGAGAAGATGCATTTTCAATGGTAAATGCAAATTATTATTTTTTAAAGATATTATTAGCTTTGCTTTCAGCAAGAGTAATCTGGGAAGGAGGACTTGGAAGATAGTTTTTTTCAGCATCATCAGAGAAAATCACAGCTAAATAATAAGGCTTATAGAAAACCATTTCTCCTAAAGTTAATCTGCAATCACTGTACACTGGAAAATATATTTACTGCTGTGGAAGTTCAGTAAAATTTCATCACATATAAACACTTTCATTATAAGCGGTGACTATGTGCAAATTTTAGCCCTCATTAATATTGTTAAATGGTGTAGAAAAAGAGCCAATTAAAAAGGATAAAAGGGATTTTTCTCCTTAGATATTTCTTAAAAAAATCAATCCCAGGGTAAATGCAGTTAAAACCGTGTTGGAGATATCGTTTCAAGATAAAGTCTATGCAAAGAGGGACACAAAAAACGGGATGGAATCTGAGAAGTGGTTGTTAAAATAGTCTTAAGAATTTAAGGCAATGGCAGCTTCTGTTATGGAGGGTCCCAGCCAACTAAGGAGTAGTACTGCCTTGCTGCTTCTTACCATGACCATCACCTATTAGTTTTTTATATATATATATAGTTTTTTTTTTCTCAGCAATCAAACTGTCCAAAACCTTTTGACTTTTTTTTTTTTTTTTTTTTGTGAGACAGAGTCTCAAGCTGTTGCCCTAGGTAGAGTGCCATGGTGTCACAGCTCACAGTGACCTCAAACTCTTGGCCTTAAGCAATTTTCTTCCTCAGCCTCGCGGGTAGCTGGGACTACGGGTGCCTGCCACAACGCTGGGCTATTTTTTGGTTGTAGTTGAAATTGTTGTTTAGCAGGCCCAGGCTGGATTTGAACCCACGAGCTCTGGCGTATGTGGCTGGTGCCCTAGCCGCTTGAGCTACAGGCACTGAGCCCACCTATGATATTTAATATATATTACATCTATGTATATACATTATTTTATAATAATTATATAAATATACATCTTAACCTCCTGCATATTCTTGACAACTTTGAATAATACCACTGTTTAGGAATCCATGTTTTTACTTTGCTTTTGAAATTTTCATGAGTCTTTCACATGGGTCACATTAGAACTGTAGGAAGTGTGCCCCTGAGATTTAAAAAACCATCTGCAATACCTTTAGGAATGTACTTATTTATGGAGAAAGCACTTTTGAAAGACCCATGAACGATGAGATTCAACCACATGTGCCTTTTGAGAGGAGAGTGCAATACTCAGGGTTCTTTTGTTTCTTTTCTTTTCTTTCTTTCTTTTTTTTTTTTTTTTTAGTACATGTCCTGTTTTTGTTCCTCGTCTCTTTGCCATTCTGGACTCTGAGGGACTCCCTTCTCTCTCCAGGTGAATGTGGAAGGCATCCACTGTGACAGATGCCGGCCTGGCAAATTCGGACTTGATGCCAGAAATCCACTCGGCTGCAGCAGCTGCTATTGTTTTGGCGCCACTGCTCAGTGCTCTGAAGCAAAAGGACTGATCCGGACGTGGGTGAGTAAGGAGGTGCTGAGCCGTGTCATGGTGTAATGCGAGGCCCTGCTGGTGGCTTTGAGTCAGGCCCTCGGGGTAGTAGGAAATGGCAAACCTTGGAAGTAACCTTTTTCCCTGTGCACATTTGGAAACGGTAAAGGGACCACGTGCCATTAGACAGCCTCTCTTATTCTTTCTTAAAAATAGTTCACTTATTGTTGATGAGGAAATAGAAAAGAGAAACATTACCAGAGAAGCATTAGACTTTGGGATGGGAAGAGTCAGGGCAGCAGAGTGTGAATGCTGATGTGTGCAAACACAGCCACGAAAACCAAACTTGTTGCACATTTATTCCAACCAACATTAGGAAATCATTGAATTTTAGGGTGGGAGGATGTTCATTTTTACTTTAATGTTCCCCTAACTTTTCCTTCTTCTAAATTCTACTCTTTGAAGCCGGGTGCAGTGTCTCATGCCTGTAATTCCACCAATCTGGGAGGCCAAGGCGGTGGATTCCCTGAGACCAGCCTGCGCAAGAGGGAGACCCCATCTTTAAAAATAGCCAGGTGTTGTGATAGTCACCTGTAGTCCCAGGTAGTTGGGAGGCAGAGGAGAGAGTCTCACTTGATCCCAAGAGTTTGAGGTTGCTATGTGCTATGACTCTGCAGCACTCTATGAAGGGTGACAAAGTGAAACTCTGTCTCCAAAAAAATAAATAAATTCTAATTTTTGTCAGTGTAAAAGTAATTTTCAGAGATAATGTGGTTTTTATTATGTAAGCTAGTAAAAAAATCTTTACCTCCTGCCTTGCTTGCCTGCTATGTGTGAGTTTTCTTTCTCAAGGAAACACCTCATCAGAATGAGCTGAGGGACTGCAGGTGGACAGGCAGTCCTTAACTTAGTTTTAAAGGAATGTAAAAAAAACTTAGGTGTAGCCTCCTGCTGTCTTTTGACCCCACGAAGGTGACTCTGAAGGCTGATCAGACCGTTCTACCCCTGGTGGATGAGGCTCTGCAGCACACAACTACCAAAGGCATTGCTTTCCAACACCCAGAAATCGTTGCAAACATGACTCTGGTGAGACGAGATCTCCATTTGGAACCTTTTTATTGGAAACTTCCAGAACAATTTGAGGGAAAGAAGGTAAGAACAAGAGCTTTGAAGTCATATGCGAACAAGATAAAATATGTTTTTGGAACCATGTCATGTGGAGATTCATCTAACTCCTCATCACTCTTCATTTTATTTCATCAGTTGATGGCCTATGGGGGCAAACTCAGGTACGCAATCTATTTTGAAGCTCGGGAAGAGACAGGTTTCTCTACGTATAATCCTCAAGTTATCATTCGAGGTGGGACTCCTTCTCATGCTAGAATTATCATCAGGCATATGGCTGCTCCTCTGATTGGTCAATTGACAAGGCATGAAATTGAAATGACAGAGGTAAAGTTACTAGTTGTTCAGTACACGGATGAGGATGGTTTTGCGTTCAGTTTTATCAGAATGGTTTCTTTTCTTGCAAATAGAGAGAATGGAAATACTATGGTGATGATCCTCGAATCAGTAGAACTGTGACCCGTGAAGACTTTCTGGATATATTATATGATATTCATTATATTCTGATCAAGGCTACTCATGGAAATATCATGCGACAAAGCAGGTAAGAGAAAATACCCAAGTTAAGCTCTTCTTGTATAGGGCAGTCTATAGGAAAGGTCAGTGAAACCTCAGACAAGAAAGATTTAGAAATGGCTGGGTTTGGAGTGTGATGATAGAACACAAGCCAGGGGTGGTTTCCTTGTGACCTGACAGAAGATATTCACCAAAAAAGGAAAATAGCACGAGAAACAAGTTTAAGGGGAAAAAAATTGAATTTACCTTAGATACGGTAAGTTTAAGATGCAAGTCAGAAATTTACATATTGTTAGGTCTGATGTAGTCAATAATTCACTGTTGTCCTATCATTGGGTTATAAGAGTGCTGAGAAAATGACTTTCTCCATCCCTCAGGGGAATCACACAGGGCCAAGTTGGTCTGGTCTCCTCCAGCATTCTGAAGACATTCTCATGTATCCTCATTTTCTCATGTGTCACAATTTCCCTGTGCATGATGGTTTTTTCATTTGTCTTTGGGAATCATGTTAGAAAAAAAAGAACACAGAAGATCAACAAGAATGAATGTGGTATCATGGAAGCTAGATGGTAGGAATATTTCAAGGGAGTACTCATTGCTTTTATATGACCTGAAGAGTCCAATTAAAATGAACCTCATTGGGGCTGACAGTTAAAACTGTACTGGAGGTACTCATGGTATGATGTCTTGGAAGCCTTGTTTTCCAAAGGAAATGTGTTTTCCTTACAGTATGGCTTCTCCATACCCCACCCAGCAGCTTTGGTAAGATCGCAGAGTCCTAAATACTCCTGGGGTCCCCACCCCAGTCAGGGACTCTGCACCTGGGCCCATTTTCATTGGAGTCCTGGGGCAAAAATAATCACAAACTTTTAGAGAATGAATAAGACACATGATCCTAATGATACTGTGAGCATAGACTGTTGTTTCCCATGAATATAATTATAAAAGAAAGCAAGGACACAGTATCAAAAGTCAAGGATGACTATGAGAAAAGTAAGCATGTTTATACAGCATGGGGAAAGGATTAATACCAAGGAAGTTATTAACAATATAAAATAAGGAGAGCTAACTCAGGGATGATGCAGTAGACTACAACATCATGAGCACACATGGCCTCATCCAGAGATGAAATGAGAAATCACAAATAAAGTTCATACCATGGTTGCAGAGAGTTGAGTTGAGTTCATATACATAACCTCAATTTCTCTTTCATTTCAGTTTCTGTTCTGTTCTTTAAGAATATGGAATCAATATATGTTCATAAATAATCTCATTTTATAAATTGTTAGACCAGCCTAGGAAAACAAAACAAAAACATAATGAAGCATCTCATTGACAAACTAATGAATACAAAAATACCGTACCTCAAGCAGAAAGTCCTTTTATTTCATACAGAAGATCTATATGGCTTTTCTCATTCATGTTGAGACTTTTAGTAAAAGAATAAATCAAGGTCGAACATTCACTTTCAAATCTGAATCCCTTTGGTTTCCTTTTGATATTTCTCACTGGAATGGGAGATTGTTTTTATATGAAATACTAAAAAGGAAGTACTTTAAAAATGCTGTCAGCTATATTGTTAATCATTTTAGAATATCATATGCAAGTCAGGTGGCAGGCAGAAGCCACAGCAGGTTGCATGTCCTTGAAGATAGCAGGTAGTTTTGTGAGTGTGCAAATAGATTATTTTTCAAATTGCCCCATACCATAGTCAAAGACTTTGGTGCTACCCAGAACATCTTGTTAGTGGAATGATGGAAACAATATTTTCATGCATCTTTTATCGTACCTTCCTTGCCTCTGCCACTCTGATTTTACCTGCCCACATCTTGATACTTTCTGTATATCTTTTTCTCTTATCACACTATTTTAGCTACTTCCCTAAATGAGATATTTTGGTTTAAGTGACCATTTTTTTATCCTTTAGAATGAGTAATAGTTCACTTTTTCTAAGCTAGAGTCATAGCCTAGCAATGATAAGAATGAATATCTCAGTTTTGCAAGACAGTGGAACTGTGACAAAAGTTTTTAAAAGTTTAAATATTCCCCCCCCCAATGTAATCAAGATACAACCTTGCATCTCTGTTATTCAGCTGCAAATTTTAGCCTTAGAAACAGCAAGAGGAAAGAGTTTTAAGAGTTAAAGTATAGTTTGAGAGCTGAACTTTGCACATTTTGCCAATGCTGGCATTTTCTTTTCTGTTTTTATTTCTTTTGTCTCCTTTTACCTTTATCTGAAAGAAATAACAACTTGGCATTTCAGGACTCATTTTATAGAAGCCATAAGTTGGCTACATTTCTGATACAGTAAAACCTGTTGCTCTCTAATCTCCTGAGAAAAAGTGTGTATTGCAAAAATATCAGTTGTTGCTGTCCTCCAAGCTTCACCTGACTTGTAAACACTGGCTGGTTTGCCCTATGCACGTGCAAGAGAAGGGAAAATGGCGCTGGTTGATCCTCAGGCTGTAAAATATCATGGCCATGCCAGTGGCCAGGACTTATCAACAAACAAGTTGCCTCCTTATTCCCACAAAGAGTTGCAGACCGTACAAGGATTCCCTCCCACAGGAGGGGAGTGGTTTGTGTTCAGCTCCCCAGCATATTGGGCCCCGCAAGGACTTCAGACTGCACATGGCAATGTGAGGGAAGCCAGAGCGTGCATTCATAATTCAGTTTCAATAAAACCTACCAACACTTGTTATAAAGTTTATGATTCAAACTCTTTAAACTGTTGGAGGTGCTTTTTATTGGAGCAAAAACTATTCATTGTCTCATTTTAAAGTTGATTTGCAGAACATTTTTGTGTTGCCAGTTGTCATAAACTAGTCTGAATTCATGGATTGTATGTATTTTTTAATGTATACTTTCCAATTAATGAAAAGGATATCAATATTTTAATTGTGAATCTTTCATTTCAGTTATGAGGACTTTTCCAATAGGAACGGTGAATTAATTTACTCAAAGAATTTATTTAATAAAGTGAATGAAATATTAATTTGAAAGTTTTTTACTCTCAGAAAGAAATCAGTATTATTACATTATGCTTGATCATTGTTTTCTAAGTGATTTTCTAAAAAGTTTGAAAGGACATTCATAGGCTTTAGGGAAAGAAGTGAGGAATGGTAGTAAATTAAAAGCAATTTCACTAGTGAGTACAGTAGATATTATATGGGAAATGACCTTGGGTTGTTTGTTTGCAAGAATATAAATGTCTGATTAATCACCAATGTCTACCTGAAGCAACTCATATTTTAAGAAATGGGAAAAACTCTTTGTAGTAACATCTCAATGGGATATCAGACTTTTAATTTGCTAAACTCCTTATGATTTATGTGAATATTTCACTAATGTGTAATCTCAACCTTTGAGGAAGCAAAAATGCATTGAAATAAGAAATGACATGTGGGTCCCTATAATGTAAGCAGCTTCAAAACAGTGTTAATTAGCTGGAACTTAATCATTCTATAATGTATCCACATATCAAAATAATACATCATTGGTTCAATGAATATATTTGACCATTGACTAATGCTGGGGTTGGAGACACCAACTCCTTGCACAATCAAAAATTCATGTGTAGTTTTTGACTCCTCAAAAACTTAACTGCTAATAAAATAGCCCACTGTCAACTGGAAGCCTTACTGTTAACAATAACAGTTGACCGTTGCATAGTTTATACGTTAGATGTGTCGTACAGTGGATCCTTTCAGTAAAGAAGCTAGGGAAAAGAAAATCTTAAGGAATAAAAAACATATTTACTGTTCACTAATTGGAAGTGGACCATCAGGAAGCTCTTCATGCTGGTGCCCTCACGGAGAGGAGGCCCTGGAGGAGGAGGAGGAGGGACGGATTTCACTGACTCAGGAGTGGCAGAGGTGGAGGAAACTCCAACCCACGCAGCTCAACCCCATCTTGTTTAAGGGCCAACTATGTATGCAATTATTTGTCAAATAAAGGCAAAAGAAAGAGTCAAACATGTTTGAGGTTGACAATAACAGACTGTTCCTGTAGGATTTACTGGATGATAGTAAGTGGCTGGTGTGATGATCTAAGTGTACGATTGCTGTCTTTAGGATTTCTGAAATCTCCATGGAGGTCGCTGAACCAGGTCGTGGAACTGTAGTAACTCCTCCAGCTCACTTGATTGAGAAATGTGATTGTCCTCTGGGCTATTCTGGCTTGTCCTGTGAGGTAAGCTAGCTCCTACTTATCTGCTTAACTTCGGCTCACTTGAGGAGCCAAATGGAAATACTCCCAGCACTATCTTCGCTACAGACGAATGGACTCGATTACATACTCTTAACCTGTTTGATTTAATCTTGTATTCACAATGTGAGACATGGTAGCGAGCGGATCCTGTCGTTACCTAGTTGTACAAATCACACCTGAAGGAAAATAGGCAATGAAAATGTAAAGATTTCAGAAAATACCTAATAGAAGTAGGAATGTTTTTATGAGACCCACTTATTAATAATTGGTCTACTTTCTTGGACCACTTTAGAGCAAGCAGAAGCATTTAAACTACAGGGATTATGAGAGAAGATTATATTTTGTTTTGAAAATATTTTTATATAAAACGTGGCAGAACTTACACGCTAAACAGCAGTCTATTCTCTTCTACATAAGCTTCTCAGAGGGACATATATTTGTTCCAACAGTGCTACTATTGTTCAGTCATTGCATTTTTAAAGCTGTTAAAAAAAAAAAACAACTTTCTGGGCTATTTCTTTGACTGCCATGAGACCTGAAAAATTTGTTAGATCTTTGTCTTGTGGAAGTCGATTTAATTTCTACGAAGATTAGGAACGGTACGGTTCTACGTGTACTGTAAGGAAAGTAGAATGGATGGTGAAGTCAACTTCACCCTATACTAGGGCAGAGAGCCTGCTCTGCTTACTGAACCTCTTTAAGGCATAGCAGGTAAATACTCAAATCCCTGAGTGACTGCCTCTGTACCTACCCTTCTCTTGCAGATGACACAGTCTGAAGGCTGGCACTGAGTTTGGGGGAGAGGGGTGGGCCTCCTCTCGCTTTATAGACTCCATCCTTTCTTGTTAGTCAGACTGGTGCCCACAGCATACCAGTTAGATATTATTATTAATATCTCCCCCAGCTACAGTCTAAGTGTTTTACAAACACCAAGTGAGCTGTGAATGTTAAGCATTTATCACAGTGCCTGGTGTGTGGTCAATGTTAGTTGCCAGGTTAATGTTGTGATTAATGTAACAGCTAGTTATATACCTGCGTATTGATTTATTATAAATATAATTATATACATATTATTTTTTAAACAGGATTTGGAAAGTTTTATTAAGGATGGCACATGAGGCAGGTGACAACATCAGGTCAAAACTTAAGTACAACATAAAAATGAGTACAAATGTCCTGACGGTGGTCGCATCATCCTGCCAAGGAAAAGGAATTTGCTTCGGCGAATCTGCCCAGCTCTGCCACTCAGGGATTTGAGTATTTACCTGCCCCTGCCTTAGAAGGGTTTAGTAACCAGAGCAGGGTCTCAGCCCTAGTATATGGTGAAGTTGACCTTGTCACCCATTCTATTTTCCTTACATTATATGTAGTACCGTTCCTAATATTTGCAGAAATTAAATCTACCTCCACAAGACAAAGATCTAACAAATTATTCAGTTCAAATTATTCAGTATGAAAGTCAAACAAATAGCCCAGAAAGAGAGTTTTTTTTCTTAAAAAAAAAAAAAAAAAGCTTTAAAAATGCAATGACTGAACAAGTCATTGTTCGGTACCCAGGGCAGGGTACTTGCTCTGCTGCTGAACCTCAGGGTTTTCACCCATGGAATCAGCATAAAGATTAATTTATATAGAAACATATGTTTCCAAGCCTCCCTGTAAACTGACATCCCATCCAGCTGTCTTGCCATTGTAGGAAATCCGTCTCTTTCAGACAACTATTTTGTAGAATAACTAACTGCAACGGTCTTATGATTCCTCTGAAGGTCAATATTGATTTAAATTTGTCCATTTGATCTAACACATAATTAAATAACCCACATTATTATTAAACCATTACTATTTCATACATTATTTATACATTTTTATGGGTGATTCTCCCCAACATCTGTATACATGCACAGTGTGTGGGTGGATAATGAGGTAGTTTGGTGCATAGAAAGTATGTTACCTTTCCAGCAAGTGTGAAAGATACAAAAAATAGACAACAGAAAGAACTTGAGATTTTCCTAGACAAGAGCTGAGAGTTTCTTTTCCCAAGGAATGTTTGGTTCTTTTAGCTATGTGACCTTGGTTAATTCCCTCAATTGCTACAGGGCTTCTTATTACATAGTTGTCCAATCTATCTGTAGAATAACAGTTTGAGTTTTGAAGTTGTAAAATTTCTTGTTTTGTAATATTATTTTCCTGTAAAAAGTATTTAGTAAGTAGAGATATCTAAAGGCCTTTAGATATCTTGAAGAGAAAGTGATTACAGCTATGTTTTTCTAAATTTATTTAAAAGAATTCACTGGCTATAATCCTAGCACTCTAGGAGGCCGAGGCAGGTGGATAGCTTGAGCTCACAGGTTCAAGACCAGCCTGAGCAAAAAGCAACACCCTGTCTCTACTGAAAATAAAAAAAACTGAGGCAAGAGGTTCTCTTAAGCCCCAGAGTTGGAGGTTGCTGTGAGCTATGACACTACGGCACTCTACCCAGGGTGATAGCTTAAGACTCTGCCTAAAAATAAATAAATTGATTAATTAAATAACTCACTTATGAATAAAAATATTAGTAGGGTAGCAAATTATTTTAGTATGGTCCACCTTCCATACCAGATTTTAAATGTGAAAACAACCTATTTATTATGATTGATAAGCTTTTCAAATAGTACATTCTGAAACATACTTTCCCTTTAGTTTTAGTCATTTTCCATCATTATATGAAAATATAAATTAGCACACACAAAGCAGATGACATATGAAGAAAATCCAGAAAACCTATGAACATGTGCTAAGTACCATCTGCATTGGTGGCTTCACTTTTGTCCTGTGACTTTCACTTAAGCTTCTATTTACAGACAGTAATTACAGTAATATCTTAGTGGAGAGATTATGGAGATACAGGCCTATCTCTCATAATAAGGTACCTGAGGTGTTCTCCACACCCGTTGCCTCTAATCCATTATACATCTTATTTATAATTCATCTTGATTCTAAAGTGTAATTACCCAGGCATAAAATCTAATCATCAAAGCAAGAGCTAAGGACAGTTTTGAAATAATACATCCCATTCCACTAACATATGCTTTGGGTCGTGAATACACAAAGCAATTCCTTTACAATACTTTTACCAAATGTATGGTATTCTAGACACAGCTGCGTCTACAGGCTATTCATTTTAAGTTTTCAGCCACTGTATGGTTGCAAGTAAACAAAATTAAATATTAGTTAACACTAAAACACAGCCAGTCAGTTGGAAAGACAATTACCTGTAGTATATGACACTGTAGCATTGTTCATGAAAAATGTTCATTCTAGAAAGGCCTAATTATTACAATTTATGATTTGAAGTAGAGAACAGATTGCCTTTAGAAGTCCAATAAAGGATTCTATTTCCTTACCAGATTTGCTGGTGTTAGAGCCTTTACATAACCTGCTCTTAGGGTTAGGTTAGGTTGAGGTTTAGGCTACGGCCTAAACTGACCAAAACTGAATTTAGTTTATTATGCAGACACTATTCTTCCTCATCACTTTCTTTCTTAAAGATTGAAAATACTCTGCATTGAATATGTGGCTCTCTGCAACAATGTCAGGGAAATTAGACATTCATCCATGATCTGTCTCTTAGGTTACCACTCAGAAGCTGTCTGTTAACGTTATTAAAACTGATTTCTTAATATCTCCAAATAATTTATACCTATTGTCAACCTACAAAACCCAAAAGACAGACTGTGGAAACACTCTGCAGTCATATACTTACACGCGTGTTGCTCTATTCTTTGTCACGTCTACCGCAGATGGGAGACCCTAAGACTCTGTCTTCATGTCCAATCAAATATTGAGGACCGGGGTGGTTAAGCAGCATACATTATAATTTGGTTTCCCAGTGCAACTTAAAATAATCATGGTTTCTTTTATCTTTAACTTATCCTGAGTAATTATATCTAAAAACTTATTTGGAATAGAGACACCTATGTTGATATACGACAAACATTAGACATACGTTATCTCATTTACTCCTCACAACAACCCTATAAAATATCAAAACTTACCATACATTGATTGCTTACCATCTCCTGTGCAAGAACAAAGCACATTTCCTAGTACACTTACACCAATAGTATGACTATTGTTTATGATCTCGTTTTATAGATGAGAAAATTGAGATCCATGATCGCATAGCCAGGCATAAATTTGAACCTCAATACATCTGTTTTTAAAACCCAGAAACACTTACACTTAATTATTACAAGTCTGATGACACAGAGATGCTGCCCGCCCACCAGAGAGGCCAGGCAGGAATACACATTAGATGTAAAAGTCGGCGCTTGTGTTTGTTAAGTGGTGTTGTCCCGAACGCAGACAGGGTAAAGATATCTGTCCTGTCGACCATGCAAGAAATTCAAGTGAAGATTTCTAACTTGGCTGTTCTAATTGGCTTCCTTTCCTTTCAGACATGCATGCCAGGATTTTATCGACTGCATTCCAAGCCAGGTGGCCGAACCCCTGGACCAACCCTGGGCACCTGCGTCCCGTGTCAGTGTCATGGACACAGCAGCCTATGTGACCCTGAAACATCCATATGCCAGGTAGTTCCCTAAGCCTGTCTGTCTTCAATACGGCCCACATACTCATTCCCCATGACAAATGCTCAAATGCCACAGGCAGTAGCCAGCTAAGCTTCAAGAAACAGAACTCCGTGTATGAGAAATACAATATATGGGAGAAAAAGACATTCACTATATTCTATATTATAAAAAGCAATGAAAGAATGATCACTTGGAAAACCACTGCTCATGTCAAGAAATAGAATATTAACACTTTAAAAAAGCACCAGAGGATAAGATGATATAAAAATTATATGGAGTTTTCTTTTTCTGATTACAAACAAAAATAAGCTTTTTATAAGAAATTTGGAAATTAGAAAAAAATAAGTAATTGAGAAAAAAGTCACTCAAAATTCAGCATAGGGCGGTGCCTGTGGCTCAAGGGAGTAGGAGATGGCAGGTTCAAACCAGCCCCGGCCAAAAACTGCAAAAAACAAACAAAAAAAAATTCAGCATAAAATTTATTATTTTAGGTATTTCCTTCCAATTTTATGCATGTGGTTTACAGATCAGGTTTACAGAATACCATAGGTACAGAATAACTCCTGCTTTTTAAATTTACCTCTCATGAGGGGATTATGTTGTTAGATATTCTTTAAAATCTTTATGTTCTTTGATTAAATGTCCCATAATTTATCCGTTTCCTTTAGAATCGAGGTTGCCCTTGTTTTTTATGTTCCTGCTAACACCCTACTTTCTCTACCACCACTGTCTGCCTTGGGACAGTCAAGACTACTACATGGCCTTGGATGTCCGTCTCACAAGAAATTCAGGTTGCCCCTGTGGCTGCTTGTCCCTCAAACATGAATCCTCACCCAGCTCTGGGCATCTCTGCAGAGCCTGGCTCCCTCCTGGGCTCCCCTGAGCCCTTCCGGGCCTGGTGGGACTCACAGTCGGCAGCAGCAGAACCCTCCTCTTCCACGCACATGCTCTTCTGGCTCTCACGGAAAGCCGGCTCTCCCTGCCTGCTGCGCACTGCAGCCCTCTCTGCTAGTGGCCACCGCTTTCCTTGGCACTCTCCACTGCCTGAGCCTGAGGTAGGGGCTGTCCTTGCCCCCCACGCCACTTTAGGGTCATCCTCACATCTCCTCCACAGCTTCGAGTCTCACGCCTCCCTCTCTGGGCCAACTACACCCACTCATAGAGCTCCCCTCCCAACCCGCAGATGCTGCCCACCTCATTCTTTGCAGATTTCCCCTGCTCGGAATCAGTGGTGCCTCCTCTAGCTCTACCCCTATCATCATTCTTGGGGACTTTAATGTCTAAAAAATTAACTTTTACTACCTTTAGCTCTCAGTTTCTTGTGCCTCTGTGGTCTGCATCTGAAGTGCGTATCCCTTGACTGCCCTCACTTTTCTCTCTAGTTCATGTCCATAATCTCACCACTGAGGCTCACTCACCCTTTCCTGTTCTTACCTCTCCCACATGCTCACTTTCTCCACCAGCTTACTACCCAGGACCCTTCATTAGTATCCGTGCTTTGTGATGCTCACGTCCCCTGCCACTGCCTTACTTAATTTTTCTCAGTTAACTCCAGCAGTACGTGAATCCTCCTCCCTCCTGCTCCTGGGCCCTCTAAGCTGAGTGTGGCTATTAAAAAAAGAAGAAATTGTGCCCTCTAGTCTCACCTTGAATTTCATGATCACTCCCTTCCCTTGGATCCTTTGTGCCACATGTCCTCTCCATGTTCCTGGAAGATTGTTTCATACCATCCCCTCTCCTTGACCCCAAATTTCTCCTCCCACCCCTTCCCATCCTTTCTGTTAGTTGAGGGTTGCTTCTCATTTCACTGAGAAGTTGGAAGCCATCAGGAGAGAAGTACACGAGCTCCCACTACCACATGCCACCACCTTTCTGCATATGTGCCCAATTATTCTGACTCTTTTCCATTGCTTGGAATAAACCATTCTTGTTTCTAGAAAAGATCACACTTTCCTTATATGCTCCAGAACTCACCACTCTTCAACTCAATGGCATTACTCTCCCCACCCCACTATATCACTTTTTGTTTCTTCTTCCATCTTAAAAACAGAAAACAAAGATCATCTCTCTTGACTTCTCCTCGTAGATACCACTTCTTTCTTCTCCTTCTATACAGTGAAGAGTTGTCTATACTCTGTCCACAATTTCTCTCCACCCCTTGTCCCTAATAAAATAGGCTTTCGGGTCCACTGCTACACTGGACCCAATGGCTGTTATTAGGCAACTAGTCTTCATCTTACTAGATTTATCAGTGCCCTTTACCACTGTGAACCACCCCATTCTTCTTGAAGCCTTGTTCATTTTGCTTCCCAGGTCATGACATTCTGGATATTTTCTAACTTGATGAAAGCTCTTTCTGAGTCTTTTTTGCTGTTTCTTTCTCATTATCCCGAAATCTACATAATGGTGTTTCTGAGATTGAATCTTTGGAGTGATTTGTTTCTCTAACTATACTCATTGCAATGGGAATCTTACCCACTATATGGCTTTCAATACTTATACTAGGGCCAGATGTGGTGGCTCATGTCTGTAATCCTAGTACTCTGGGAGGCTGAGGCAGGTGGACCACCTGAGCTCAGGAGTTCAAGACCAGCCTGAGCAAGAGTGAAGCCCCATCTCTAAAATGTAGCTGGGCACTGTGGCAGGTGAGCCCAAGAGTTTGAGGTTGCTGTGAGCTATAACACCACTGCACTCTACCAAGGGCAACAAATGAAACTCTGTCAAAAAAAAAAAAAAAAAAAAGAAAAGAAAAGAAAAGGAAAAAGAAAAAGAACTAAATACTTAAGCTGGGATCCCATTGTGTTTACCATTATTTTAAGATTTCATTTTAGAACCACTCTTTAAGCTTTTTGGAATTGATTGTGATAGGGGAATATAATCTTTCTTCACATCTAAATTACTGTAACAAAACATTTGATGATTAAGATTTCCTTTTCCCTTTGCTACATCATGATATCTGAATATGTACACATTTATTTTATCCATATTAAGGTATGTCTAAGGATCATACTTTAAATTCTGTTATCTTCAGTTCTTGTTACAATATTCTGCTTACCTTCATTTTATAGTAAGTTAGAATATCTGATAAAACAAGACCCTTATTATTCTTTTTTTCTTTTAATTTTCATATCTACATATGAAAAATGTACTAAATATATTTTCCCCAAATGTCCCAAAAATATTACTAGAATTTTGATTGAAATTAAACCAATTTGTGAGGAATTGCTATATTTATACTATTTCCCTCAACCCAGGAATATGATACTCTTGTCTATTCAAACATTTTATTTCTTACAGTAATCTGTTTTAACATTATTTACATGGAGTATGCATTTCTCATATTAAAATCATTTTTATATCTTATATTTTCATTTCAGTAGTAAACATGACTTTTTTTTGTTTCAACATAGTTTATTTACAAACTAGTCATTACTGGTAAACATTAACGGAATAGATGCTTTTTATACATATTTGATATCCAGTCACTTTTATTTTAGCTCTAGAAATTTTTCAGTTGATTTGGTTCTTTTTATGTTTACAACAATATTATTTATAAATAATTATAATTGTTTATTTGCCAGAATGTATGTGTTATAATAATTATATAGTTGTACAAAGTCTTCCAAAAAATGTTAAATAGAAGAATAATCATCTTTCCATTTATTCCTGATTTTAATATGAACACCTCAGGTTTTTCCACATAGGGTATGATGCTGGTGGTTAGTGTAAGAAAAATATTTCTTGTCACGTTAAGAAAACTTCTTTCTATTGCTGGCTTCTTAAATATAATCTTCTTTCAATAAGGATAGGACATTGAAATGTATCAGATGATTATTATGGAGAGTAAGGGCGAGGATGCAGATATATTTAAGAGGTGATCATAGACACTTTTTTCCATTTTAGCAAAATGATAAATGGTATTTTTGACTAAATGCATAACTAATATTAATCATCACTGAACTCCTAACATAATTACTATTTTATTTTTGTGAAGTATTCTTTAATCATCTACTTGCTTATAAAATTCAATTGGTTATTTTGGGAGAGGAAGTTAATTTGTATGAAATGAAGTTAAATGTATTTTTCCTTCTTATGCAATCTTCACTGGCATTTTTAAACAAATATATGTTTGTATTATATAATTTAATTTAGAAACATTTATAAAGGATTTATAATTTCAATTTTAGGAGGATAAAAGTTATTGTCTTTTTATTGTCCTCTTTTGACCAATTGGCTATTATAGCTAATTTGTTCCTTAAGAAACCTAAATATTAACCAGGAGTGGTGGTTTGGCCCTGTGATTCCAGCTATTCAGGAGGCTGAGGCAGGAGGATCCCTTGAGCCCAGGAGTTGCCACCAACCTGGGCAATATAGATTGAGTCTCAAAAAAAAAAAAAAAAAAAAAAAAAATGAATAAAAAACTACAGTAACAAAACCCATTTGTATTAACAGATCTATTTTTTATAAATACCGTGTTACGTTAAAAAAAAATTGTAACTACCATAAAACAAAC
>CAUYPK010143705.1:0-22802 GCA_963574355.1 Loris lydekkerianus
GAGAGTCCGGTGGACATTTTTAATCCTTTTGCGACCGTGGGAGTTGGGATTTGATCAAAAATTTTCTGGGTGGGTTTAGTTTTGTGGTGGGGAATTATGCTGGTCTTTATGGAGGATAGGTCTAAGAATGTCCTGGAGAGCTGGTTTAGTTGTGGCAAATTTCTTCAACATGTGAATGTCATTGAAGTATTTAATTTCTTCGTCATAAATGAAGCTCAGTTTAGCTGGGTACAAGATCCTGCGTTGAAAATTATTTTGTTTTAGGAGATTAAAAGTAAAAGACCATCCTCTTCTACCTTAAAAGGTTTCAGCAGAGAGATCTGCAGTTATTCTAATATTCTTCCCCTTGTAGGTAATGGTTTTCTTTTGTCTGGCAGCTTTCAGAATTTTCTCCTTCATATTAACTTTAGTGAAATTGAGTATGATGTGTCTGGGGGATGTCTTATTCGGGTTGAGTTGTGCTGGAGTTCTCAAACTGTCTGCTGTCTGACTTTCAGACTCTCCTGGCATGTCTAAAAAGTTCTCCTTCATAATCTCATGGAGAAGAGACTCTGTGCCTTGTGAAGCCACTTCATCACTTTCAGGGATCCCTATAAGACAAATATTGGTTTCCTTTGAATTATCCCAGAGCTCTCTGAGAGAGTGACCTGTTTTTGCCCTCCATTTTTCATCCTTTTTGAGAGTTTGGGAGCTTTCGAAAACTTTGTCTTCAATGTCAGAAATCCTTTCTTCTCCTTGTTCCATTTTGTTACTGAGGGATTCTACTGTGTTTCTCAGATCTTTGAGGGATGAAACTTCTTGTCTCAGTGTGTCAAAATGTTTGGTCATTTGGTCTTTGAATTTGTTGAATTCTTGAGATATCTTTTGGGTTACTGCTTGGAGTTCTAATTCAATCTAATAGCTATCCAGATTCTGAATTCGATTTCTGACATCTCAGGTATTTGTGCATGAGATCTTGTGCTATGTCTGCCCCATTGATCCTTGGGGAAATTGATCTACTCTGATGATTCATATTGCCAGAGTTTTTCTGTTGATTTTGCCTCATGATTCTTTTTCACTGTTGCCTCTGACCATCCTCAGAGTTGGGGAGGTGTCTCTCCAAGGTTAGACCCCAGCAGGATCACTCTATTTTCGTTGGATCTTTGTAGGGAGTGACCCTGTGTAGTTCCTCTGGGGCTGCTCCAGCTAGGGAGTTCTGGTTGTGGAAGCAGCTTCGGCATGTGACAGACCCACATCGAGCAACAGGGCGAGAGGTGATGCACACGATTCTGGGGGTGCCTGGCGCCTAGTGACTTTGGCACAGAGAGCCCAAGGCTCCAGCAGTCTCTGGCTAGGAGAAGGGCTCTGCGCAGAGGAAGGGAGGCCTCCAGAGGGCACGCAGCTACCAGTATCCCTGGCCAGACGAGTGGGCCAGTGTGGTGGCTGGGAGGACATAGGAGTGAGGACGCAGGGTTGCACAACTCCCACAGTTCCTGGTCAGGGCATGCGGAGGCCTGGTTGGTATGGGGTCGCGGCGCAGATCTTATGGACGTCCAGGCGGTGCTAAGCCCAGGAGTTTGAGGTTGCTATGAGCTGTGATGCCACGGCACTCTACCCAGGGCAACAGCCCGAGGCTACAGTGTGCCAAAATCGTCTCACTCTGCCCCTAACGGTTAAGGCTGTAAGGCAGCTCAGTCCCCGCCTTTAGGCTCTCAGTCACTAGGTTACTAGGTCTCACCCGATCCTTGCTCTGGGACCCTGAGGGCGGAGCTTGCCAGGGCATTTCTCTCACAATGACTCCCTGCAGCCCAGCTCAGTGACTGTCTGGGTCCCCAGACAATGCCTGAAGTTCTCTACACTCCTCATCAAGCTCTCCCCAAGGCAGTTCAACTGACTGCCAACTCCAAAAACACCAGAACAGTTCACAGGTAAGGTCTTTCCGATTGCAGTCTCACTGCTGCTTGTACTTACGGTTGCCGGCAGGATTAGGTCGATTGAACACATGCAACCTCTTGCCAGTTTTCCACTATTTTTGTCCTCCTCTTGGGATCCAGAAGTCCCTTGCTGACTCTGTATCCTCAAAGGGATGATTATAAGCAGATCCCACCAGCCAGAGATGCCTGGAGTCTTATCTCTCCAGACTCACCATGCCCAGTTGCAGGGAAGCTGTTACTCAGCTGCCATCTTTAATCTCTGCTCTCTGATAAGAATTTTAAAGCAGTTAAAGTGCTTCAAAAATAAATTTTAATTATCCTGAAACCAATAAAAATTACAAATTCTGAGCACAAAAAAAATTGAAGTTATAAAAAAGAACCAAGTCAAAATGAAAAGAAATGGAAAATACAATCATGGAAGTAAAAAACTCCCTGGATGGTTTCAGTAATAGTGATACCGGAATTTCACTCTTCAGTAGGTCCTTGGTCTCAGCGATTCGAAGAATGAACCCACAGACCACAAATCAGTGGTAAGACAGGATTTTTAGGACGGTGGTTGTGGTTCAAAGGGGTAGGCGCTGGCCCCATAAGCAGGAGGCAGCGGGTTCAAACCTAGCCCCAGTCAAAAACTACAAAAAAAAAAAAAAAAAGATAGGATTTTTATTAAAAGTTAGAAAGGATCACAGAAGTAAAAAGCACCAGAGCTTCTGGAAGGGGAAAAGAACTGAACTACCTGGAGAGTCTCTACATGGGCTTTTTATCTAGGGGTATCAGGTCTAGAGAATTACACGTAGCCATGAGGTGGCAGATGGAAAAACATATTTTCAAAGTTATTGAGTGCATTGACAAAAGAATGAATGCTGTCCCTCCAACTCTGGACAGAAGGTTATCAGGTCCTTTACAGTGTTTGTTTGTGAGAAGGGATTAGGGTGTATGCTCCTACTCAAAGTGGAACCACCCAAAAAACCATCTCAGGCTTCTTTGTTTATGATCTTATCAGAGCCCAGAGGGTGTGTCCCCAATAAGGCAGTCTGCTTGTGCCTGAAAATGGGGGTCTGACCTCTGAGTTCACCTGGGCCTAGAGAATGGGGGGCTCTCTGTCTAGCCCTAAGTGGTGGAATCCTGTATCAATAGAGTAGAGATGACAGTGAACTTGAAAGATCAATAAAATTTACTCAATTTGGGGCAGTGCCTGTGGCTCAAGGAGTAGGGTGCAGGGTTCAAACCTGGCGCTGGCCAAAAACTGCAAATAAATAAATAAATACATAAGTAAAACTTACTAAATTCAAACAAGAGAATACGAAAAGTAAACTGGGGAAAAATGGACAGAGCCTCACAGGTCTGGTGGGACAATTACAATCTAATAATCTAACCTTTATGTTACTGGAATCTCAGGAGAGAAGGAAGAGTATGAGACTGAAAAGTATCCCAAGAAATAATGGCTAAAAATGCCCCAAGTTTTATAAAGGCATTTCATATACATACTTGACTTCAGACAGTTATAATTAACACTTCACATAAAATGTAGAATGCTTGCGATCACACAGGTCCATTCATCAATCTCTACATTCTCTGTGTTAACATTGCCCCATGTCTACTTGCCTTGTAAATTTCACAAACCAAGATGATACATTTTTGCATTAAACAGTTCTGTATGTTTTAAAGAAAACTAAGAGAAAAATTTTTTTCCATTTATTCCATTTTATAGTTCCATTTTCCATTATATAGTTGTCATTTCATTCTGGATGATTTGAATTTCCCCAAGGTATCATTTCCTTTTAGCATTCACTAGTGTCAACATGGTTATAGTAGCTGGTTTGAAGTCCTTTGCTAATTCTAACATCTGGGTCATTGTGGAATGTGTAACTAAACCTATTTTCCCATAGGCTAATTGACATAAATAATTGTTAAGTTCCTACAGCATATCCCTGACTACCAAACATCTAAGTAAAGACCCCCCAAACTTCTAATATTTATTAAATGTGAGCTATGTACATTTAAGAAAGACTAATAAAAACAAGGTAATTATTTACCCAATTTTGGGTGAACCAGTGAATGACATAGTGGCTATAGTTGTAATGGGCTAAGTCAAGGAAAAAGGAAACGCATGCAAAGGAAAATTGTCACAAGCACCTTCTTCCACTAAGAAGTTAAAAACCAAACATGAATACAGCAGTTTTATACTGCCTAGTTTATTGTGCATTTATCTGGTTTTCTTCCACTTGAATTTTTTTACTTTACAACTTTTAATTTTCCAATAATTTGTGCTCATGCATTTTCCAATGCACTTATCCCGCTCCAGGGTCAGGGAAGCCCCTGCCCCGGCCAGGAGCCATGGGTCGCAGGGCACCCACACCCACTCACACAGGGACCATGGGGACATGTGCCAGTGCACCTGAGGGCACTTCTCTAGGGAGTCGGAGGAACCCGGGAGAAAATTCATGCAGATGTGAGAACATGCAGGCTCTGACAGGGGACCAGCTAGAAAGCGATTTTTAAAATCAACACAACAAAAGGATGCTGAATTAAAGGACATTATTCAAGGACCAGAAGTATTCTTCTGAAGAAGCTTGAGTGTTTTTGTCTCCTTGGCCAATTAATTTAATTCAATTCAAACCACTGCAGAACCAATCTTGCTTAGTTTTCTTTATTCCCCCATATACTTTTTTTTCTCCTTTTCTTAAGTCATATACACACAGATCATGAATACATTTGTGTATCTGTGGGGTACGTGTTGACTTTTTATACAATTTAGAGTGCTTACATCAGACCAACCCATATAGCTTTCACCTCATTTGCTTATTGTAAGACATTTATGTTCTATTCTTGATAAATTTGACTTGTACCCTTGCAATATGCTCCGTAGGTGTGGTCCCAACGTTTACCCCCCTACCAAACTTCCCCCTCCCTCTCATTCCCCTCCACCTCTCTCCTTCATCCTGCGCTATGATTGTGATCGATCTTTCATAAGAAAGTGTAATTATAAATTGGTTTCATAATACTACTGAGTACATTGGATACTTTTTCTTTCATTCTTGAGATACTTTACTAAAAATGTGTTCTAGATCCATACATGTAAACAGAGTCTCCATCTTTTTTAAGAATGCATAGTATTCCATGGTATACAAATACAATTTATTAATCCATTCATGGGTTGATGGGCACTTGGGCTTCTTCCATGACTTGGCAATTATGAATTGAGCTGCAATGAACAATCTGGTGCAAATATCTTAGTTACAAAGTTAATTTTGATCTTTTGGATATACACCTAGTAGAGGAATTGCAGGATCAAATGGCAGGTCTACTTTTAGATCCCTGAGTGTTTTCCAAACTTCTTACCAAAAGGGACGTGTTAGCTTGCACTCCCACCAGCAGTGCAGAAATGTTCCCTTTTCTCCACATCCATGCCAACATCTGTACTTTGGGGATTTTGTTATGTGAGCTATTCTTACTGGAGTTAGACGGTATCTCAAAGTGGTTTTGATTTGCACTGGATAAAAGACTTAAACTTAAGATACGAAACTATAAAGATTCTTGGAGAGAGTGCAGGGGAAACACTTGAAGAAATTGGCCTGGGAAAAATATTTTATGAGGAGGACCCTTGGGCAACTGAAGCAACACCAAAAATACATTACTGGAGATCTGATCAAACTAAAAAGCTTCTGCGTAGTCAAGAACACAGTAAGTAAAGCAAGTAGACAACCCTCAGAATGGGAGAAGATATTTGCAGGTTATGTTTCTGACAAAGGTCTGATAACCAGAATCCAACATTATCAATAAGAAAACCATTTCACTGTGGGGAAGAAACTTGAACAGAAGCTTCTCTGAAGAAGACGGGTGCATGGTATACAGACACATGAAAAAATGCTCATCATCTTCAATCATCAGAGAAATAGCTTAGTTGTTTTATCTTCAGCTGCTCTGGATTCCATTGGTCCCAAGCATACGTGGTCCAGGGATCAGTAAACAACAAAGACTCAGAGCTCCCCCTGCTCTTAATAGATCTTTTCTGGGGTTCTCCACTGTGGCCCAGTGACTGATTGCCAAAACTACTTACTCTTCTGGTGAGAAAGACTTTGGGTTTTCTATTGAAATTTTGGGCAGCATGCTCAATGCTTTCTTCTGCTCTCAGGATAAAAAGCTGTAAAAAATGAAAAATCACCTCCAGCTGGTTAATTCCTCCAAATTTCACACCCTTCAAGAACCTGACTATCTTAGTTAACTCTCTAGTATTGATTTTTCTTTATTTTATTGTTTTATTTGCTTTTTATTTTGTTTTTATTTATTTGCTTTTTGAGACAGAGTCTCAAATAAATGGAGTACCCTGGCTTCACAGCTCACAGCAACCTCAAACTCAGGTTTGAGGCTCAAGTAATCCTCTTGTCACAGCCACCGCCCCCTCCTCCCCCATCAGTAGCTAGGACTCCAGGCACCTGCCACCATGTCCAGCTAGTTTTCTATTTATAGCAGAGACAGGGTCTCACTCTTGCTCAGGCTGGTTTTGAACTCCAGAGCTCAAGTGATCCTCCTGCTAGCCTCCCAAAGTGACAGGTGTGAGCCACCATACCCAGCCTTGTTTTTTATTTTGTCCAGAATCTAGAGTCATTTGTGGAAAGTTTGGGTTTAGTTAGAGTTTACTATAGCACAATGAAAGCATGAACCAACCCCCTTGAAATTTTGATGGGAAATTTTGTTAAAACTCAAAATTTAGTTTAGGAGAATACTACCTTTTAAATATTCATCCTTTCCATTTAGAAGCCTGTTTTTGTTCTTGTTTAAACCAAAATCCATCTGGGTCTTTGGTTGTCACAGTAAAATTTTCTTCATATAGATCCTGAGGATTTCTTGTAAGATCTAAATTTATCATATTAAAACCTATGTGTTCCATTTGCACACTTGTAGACCCTGGGCTTTGCAGTGGCCTTTTTCTGAAGTGCCTTTCTCAATGTGCACACTCTGTGCTTCACACCAAGTCAGCTCAGACTGTCAACTGCTCAGTCCAGTTCCTGGTCTGTCTTGCAGTCATTGTCCTGGTGGGCTCTTTGGGTTAAGATCACAGATCTTGGGTTAACTCTGACTTTTTAGTGTAGCATTGAAGCACTTCAAAGACTATGACACATACTCTGTTCTTGCTGATAACTTCAGATGCTGTTCAAGCCATCTTCAACACCGTCCTTGTTATTACTATTAAACAGAACAAACCAGCTCTGAAAGGAAATTTTCACAAATGTTCATAGATATACCTTAAAGATCGATACTGTCTTTTGGGAGGCAATCATACAATGAACTGGACTAAATTTTGAATAAAAAAAGGGGGGGGGGGCATTTAAAATAAAATAAAACTAGAAATTAAAAAAATACATTATGAAGCTTTTGAAATTGACCTATTTTTAAAAGTAACATGTTAAAATGAAGATTAGAAAAATATAAATCTATATCTTTTAAACATATACATAAAGCCACTTCTGTTCTTAAATGTTACTATTATAGTGTGAATCCCCACAACTTTTTGTGAAAAATGCACATGAAGTTATACACAGGTTTGACATATCCCTGGCATTTAATGAGAACTTAACATTTGTTGAACAGAATAAAAAATGCATATCCTTTTTCATAAAATTAAAACAATTTTATTCAAGAAAGAAAGAAATAGTTTTTTTGTTTTTTTTTTTTGAGATATAGTTTCACTTTGTGACCCTCAGTAGAGTGCCATGTTGTGGCATCACAGCTCACAACAACCTCAAACTCTTAGGCTTAAGCGATTCTCTTGCCTCAGCCTCCCAAGTGGCTGGGACTACAGGCACCTGACATGAGGCCCAGCTATGTTTTAGAGATACAGGCACCTGACATGAGGCCCAGCTATGTTTTAGAGATAAGGGTCTCGCTCTTGCTCAGGCTGGTCTCAAACCTGTAAGCTCAGGCAATTCACTCACCTCGGCCTCCTAAGTGCTGGGATTATAGGTTTTGAGCCACTGAGCCTGGCCAACAAGAAGTAATTTAATCACATATTATAAATAGTGGTGGCACCTGAGAAAAGTATGCACATAGACCAAAATATCTTATTTTATTTTGCTTCATAAGCCTCTCCTAAAAAAAAAAAAAAAAAAAATCACTGCTAACCTAGACCATAATATCTTATTTTATTATGTTGCCTAAACCTCTCCTAAAAAAAAAAAAAAAGGAAAAAAAATAATCACTGCTTCCTTAAAGATACAGAGACTTAGAACACACTAAAAATACTTTATTGTCATTACTAAACACATGAAATATACATTCTACATGGAATATGCTGTCCAGCTAATGAAACTCCCAGAGCATCCATCAAGGTAAAAGGAAAACACATAGCCACAGCATGGAAAGAAGGCACACATGTTTTAAAAAAGAGTATTTTCAAATATTGCAGTAAATTTTCAATATACCATAGATATCCTACATCCTTTCTATTCAACAAAAGGACAATACACATTACACACAGTTTGAAGAGATTAAAGCCAGATGTTCTATAGGAAGAAAATATATTAGCATCCTGAAATAATTTTTATTCCTGGCCCATTTTCTTCCCACTGGAAAAAATCACATTGTTTTTCCTTTCCGAGAGGACACACAAAGAAGTTCTTTCCATTATTAGGTCCAATCTTCAACACTGTTCTCATGATGGAGCGTTTGCCATGGCTGCAAAATGGGAAGGACAAATCTGCCCACTGTAGTGGGGGAAAGGATAAGAGAAAAGTTAGAGTGAACTATAGGCTCAGCCTAGGCTCACGTGGTTGGTGCCATTTTGCCTTCTTTGCTGTCAACATTACTTTGATTGCAAAAAATACATAAGTCATTAGTTATTACCCTTAGAAAAGTCTATGTCCTATAAGAAGCATCTAACAAATTTGTTTGCATTACATCTGAGCTTCCTTTTGTCTAAAGGGATATTTACAGAAGTTCCTTCACATTATTAAGAGTAAATGAAAACTATCAGAATCTTGCTATAGTCACCAGTATCTCTGCTATAGATATGTTTTATTTATTTATTTATTTATCTATTTATTTTGGCTGAGGCTGGGTTTGAACCCGCCACCTCTGGCATATGGGGCCAGTGCCCTACTCCTTCGAGCCACAGGCGCTGCCCTATAGATATGTTTTAATTAAAACTCTAAGAGCAAAGATTTGTCATGATTCTAATATTAAACTTTCTTAGTCTCTTAGGAAAAGAAAACCCAATAGGGACTTACTAGGACTAAATTAGGCAGATTACATTGTTATTCTTATTAATTTTGGCCTCCTAAGAGGAATGAAGTAGGTGATAATATTTTTAGCAATGTTATGAATGTTGCTAATACTTTTGTCCATTACATCTATAAAGGCTTCATAAAGAAGAAATCTGTGCATTTAGTAGATAGAGTCACATCCTGTTCAGAGATTGAGATCTAAAATCACTATCCTATTTTCCCTGGGAAATCCTTTAGGAAGGTATCACATTGAAGACACATTATTTTATCTTTCAATAAGCTTAACCAGAAATTTTTTATTCCTGCACTGAAACAGAACAATATTTTCTTACATTTCTCATAAGGCATAACTTGAAAAAATTCAGGATGGCCTTAAAGTTCATGTGCAATTTTAAATTGGACACTATTTTAAATCGCACGAACTTTATGGCCACCCTGTATATATCTTTAAACATTAGAATCACACTCAGCACGGTAAGATGTCACACTGAGGAGCACAAAATGAAATTAAAAGGATCCCAGTTTTGTGTCCCCAATTTCAGATTCAGTTTCAGGGACACGCTCAGAAATTGGGATGGCATGAGAAATAACGTATCAGGGTGTCCAACCTTTCTTTTTTTCTCTGCCTCACCTTGGAAGAAGAAGAGTTCTCTTAGACCACACATTAAATACAGAATCACTAAGAAAAGCTGATTAGCAAAATAACCCCAAAAAACAAACAAACAAAAAACCCCCTAAAAACAAAATGGTCCATGAATACTTTTTATAATATCTGATACCACAGATAAGCAAAAAAGTCCTCACAAAATTGGTTAGACACCCCTACTTTAGCCAAATTGTTATTGTGCCATCATTTTTTTGGTTAAGCTTGTATAGCAGGATTTGCTAAGATTATTGCAAATCTTAGGTATGTAATTGTTTTTTTTGTGGGCCAAGGCATAAATCATAGTTTTAGATACAGTGCTGAAGTCTGAAAGCCCAAATTCTTATCCTGGATTATTTAGCCACATAAGTATTACTGATACTTACTTTTTGCTTAATACTTTGTATTTTATTTACAAGTCAAGAGCAACAATACTCCTAGACTTGTGGTTACAAATGTGGCATCATGAAATATACTAATAACCTACTCATTGTTTTATTATTATTGTTTTGACTGAACATCTTTGAATTTTCAGTTCTTCACCATTCACATTTTAGACTCAATACCAATACGTCTATTTAAAATTTAAGAGTAAAGCTAGAAAAGCACTGCTATTTGTTACATTTTAATAACCTAAGTGGTCAATTACATTGCAGAAAGCTAGATGAATCTTACACATACTTGAAAGAATCCACACTGTGCTTCCCCACGTAGGGGGCAAGCATAAAACTGCCTGCCCTTGTTGTTGCCATCTTTCCTCACGACTCGGAGAACGCAGAGGCGGTTGTGTTTACTGCAGCGAGGACTGCCGGAATTTGAGGTACAAGGACCATCTGTCATTTTAATTTGAAGTTCACTGTAATGACAGGTTACAAAATAACTACAGTGTAATAGTGCTAAAGGGGTCATTCACATCACCTCATCCCTGCATCTTAGAATTTTGCTCACAAAAAAAGAAATCATATCAAAAAGTGGACCATAGTCGACTTTAGGTAATTACACAAATTAATTCTTTGTTTCTTAGGTAATTCTAATTTGCTTCCAAGTCTATCTATGTACACCAAACAATTTAAATTTCTAAAGGATAAAAACAACCAAAATGTGTACCCAGAAGGTCATATTTTCTTAGTTTTCATTGGTGTGGCTACTTTTATTTCCTCTGAAACATTCTCAAGTCCAGCAGTCTCCCATCCCCCAAGGTAAGGAGAGTGACAATCTTCTCTAATTATTTTCTCATTGGTAGCAAACTTTCATCAGTGGCTATGACAAGGCCATGGAGATCACACTCTCCACTGTCCACCTTAAAGACAATTTTCTATGCTTTTCTTTGATCAAAGCCACTGTAATAGTTGCAATCATATTCCAGCAAGAAACAGGCTGCCTGGCAGGGCAGAAATGTGAATTCTGCAAAGCCAGTGGGGAAGCTTTATTCTCCCCCACAATTAGAATCAAGGATATTTGGAGGTTTTTCCCACACACCTAGTGCAGAAGCTGGCCTTGGACTGCAGCTGTAGCAGCAGAATTTTCTCTTTGAGAAGGAGCTTTGTTATAATTTTTAATTTCCTGTATTCTGCATATGCTACTAATACCTTTATGAGAGTTAGTCTTTTGATAAACCAGATGAAGAGAAAAAAAGTTCACATTAATTAAAACCAGAAATCCCTCCTTTTAAATATTCCCATTTTTTAACTTATAGATAACAAAATAATTTTCCTTTTTTCATTTCTAAATAATAAAATTTCACTATAAAATAATTTTTAAAAATACTTAAAAGTCAGAGGTGTTTTCCCTAAATTGCATTTTTCACATATTTTTTTCATAATGATGACCTAAGGCATCATATCTAATTGAAATGTTCAGAGAAAGTCATCTATTGTTTGTGATGAAACTGATTTAAACTCATTTATACAACAATGCTCTGCTCAGTGGACCATACCCTAGGTACAAAGAATAAGAGCATATGGCTGGGTATTGTTAACCTTACACCAAGACAGGAACAATGGAATAAACTTGAAAGAAGACATTTGGGCCTTTCCCTTCCCTTGCCTTCCACCTCAATCTCACCTTTCACCTTTGTCCTTCACCCCAGGAAAGTTCTTTTGGAAGTCAGAGTTTCACTCTGTTGCCCAGGCTAGAGTGCCCTGATATCTTGCTCACAGAAACCTCAAACACTTGGACTCAAGCAATTCTCCTGCCTCAGCCTCCTGAGTAGTTGGGACTACAGGCACTTGCCACGACACCTGGCTTTTTTCTTTGCTTTTCTTTTTTTAAGAGATAGGGTCCCACTCTTGCTCAGGCTGGTCTCCAATTCCTCAGCTCAAGGGATCCACCCGCTTGGCCTCCCAAAGTGCTGGGATTACAGGCATAAGCCCCCATACTTGGCCTTTGAGTAATTTATTTTAATAAAAATACTACCTGAATTCTTTTTTTAATTAATTAATCACATTGCATGTATTGTGTCATCCAGGATTATTTAAGAGATCAAACAGACGTTAAATGGCTCATCCTGGACAGTCTCAGGTGGTTCTGAAATCTTTAGGGCCAAAAATTCCAAAAAGTGACCCAGAAACAAGTACACAGTTTCAATGCTTGCACTCATGATCAAAGTCAGACCTCCAGCCCCCATGATGCAGCAGACATGAGAAAATATTAACGATTTTGTTAGCGTCATTTCACTCTTTTATGTCAGCCTTGGCATCAACTCAGGAAATATTTCAACCTAAAACACATGCTCTTTAAAAATACATCACTTTGCTGTATTTATAATAATTGGATCAAAGGCTTAAACTGTTTCTAGTTGTTTTTCTTAACTGCTTAAAAAAATTGGTTCAATCATCTAATTTATAACCTAGTAGCTAGATGGAATTCACAAATATTTAAAGACCAAACTGAAAATGTGCCTCATCAACACTGTGTGTATTGTGTGGTAATGTGATCCATAATTAAGAGAACAAAAGCCAAATTACCACATAATTATTAAAGAAAAAATAAACTAGCCATAAATTATGATTGGACTACCTGCTTTAACAGTACTATGTTGTGAGCTTCTGCTAAGCATCTTGTCCACAAGATGAACACTATAGCTGCCAGACAAGGGGAAAAATGAAATAAATGACAGTAATTTGCAATTTATTCCTTGTAAAGTAGCTGGGTACAGAAGGGCTGCTGGGTGAATTTATTTCATCACTTGACATTTATTCTGCTAGTTGATCTTGATTGATTGTGGAGTCTCAGTCCTGGTGTTCTTATATTCAATACATACACAGGCTGCAGCATTTCTAAGTAATGCTGTGCACTGTGATTAATCATATGGTCCTACTACTAATGGCCTATGAAGAAACCATTTAAGTTTAAATTAATGTTGTTTTTTTTTTAAAATCTCTAATTCATTAGTTAAATTGTCTAAGATTTCCTACAAAGCATGAAGGGGATAAAAATACACCAGGATATTTCACGTGGGTACAAATACCATAATATTTTAAGATGATCATCTTTATTCTTTCTGCTTAAGCCACAGAACAGAAAAGGCTATTCAAAAATGACTTGCTCCTACAGGACAGCACCCCAACTCAAACACTCTTAACTCCCTAGAGAGCTTTCATCCTGAGACATTAACATTAATTAGTGTTAAAGTGAAAAACTGGTATATTTACTGAGGAAGTTAAAAGTTTGGCATATAGAGTAATTCAAATGTGAGTACATAGATAAAAGTTAAACTGGTTATCATAAATGATTATGAACACAACATTTACAAAACAAAACAAAACAAAACAAAACAAAAACAGTCAAAGATAAATCATCAGGATTAACTGATGTCAGAATAAGAAACTTGGAATAAATGTATCTATTAGGTAAAGACTGCCTCAGAATTGCTAGGAAATAAGCTTTAGAGATTCCTAGAGGGGGGTTTGGAGTGTACACAGGTGGTTCCTCATCCCACCCCCCTGAGGAATCTCCCTGTCAGTAATGAAGGCACAGTAAGGGAACAGAGGGAAAGGGAGCAACCAGAATCCCACTTGAGGCTACTACAGATTCCACCCGAACAGTCAGCTAAAGAGTATTCATATCCATTGATTCAACTAACATCAAATCAAAAATATTCTGGGAAAGAAAACAGTGAAGAATAATACAAATATAAAGTATGGTATAACAACTATCAACATTGTATTATAAGAAAATTAGAGATGATTTTAAGTGTACAGGATGTGCCGCATTTATATTTGGGATTTAAGAATCTGAGAATTTTGGTATCCTGGTGGTGTGGGAACCAACCCCCACGTATATCCAGGGATGACACTAACTCTTTCTCTGCTTATCTCCCAGTGGCAAGAAAAGACACATAGGAATAATCTTTGCTTCACATGTTAAAAATTCTTCACTTCAAAATGCTAGATTAAAGACATTTGCTTTTTAAGGGGGAAAAAAGCAGCTTAGAAAAGAAAATTTGGGGCTACAAACCGTGTCTCATGCCTGGACTCCCAGCACTCTAGGAGGCCTCAGTGGGCTTATCACTTGATCTCAGGAGTTGCTGACAAGCCTAAGCAAGAGCAAGACTCTGTCTTTACTGAAAAAGAAAAAGTAGCCAGGCATTTTGGTGCCTGTAGTCCCAGCTACTTGGTACACTATAAACCAACCTCTAGGAATCCTAAAAGGTTATTTCCTAGGGTGACAGAGTAAGACTCTGTCTCGAAAAAAAAAAAGAAAAAGAAAAAAAAGAAAGGAAAGTTTTAGAGAAATGCCTCTCTGATGGAGGCTTAACCTCAAGTTGTGATAGTTAGGAAGCTCAGATAAACAGACTAGGTGGGACAAAGGATGGTCAGAAGAAATTGGTCCAGGAGCTGCCAGTAATCATTAAGGAAAAGGGTTGATGACATTGTGTCTTAAAATTTCTGCAAAAGTTCCACAAAACATATCTGCTCTGGCAGTCTTTGTTAACTGGAATTACGACTTCTGAATTTCAGATACAAAAGTAGCAAGGATGCTCTTCAGAATCATCATCCCTAAATGGGTGTGTGTCTGAGACGCAGCCAAGTTCTGTAGCAGAAAGGTCACCAAAACAAGCCACCTCAAATCCCTCTCTGCAGAACACAGGATACTTACTAAACTTCTATAAATGACAGTTTTCCTTCTAGAAGAATTATCTTCCACTGGAAGGAAATACAAAAAATGCTAAAAGTGGTTACTGATAGCTGCTATGATTATGAGTGACTTAAGTATTTTTCTTTATATTTTCCAATCTTTTCCAAATATTCTGTATAGAGCAAGTGTATGTTTGCCATCAGAAAAAAAGAACTTTTTATAGATGGAGGTAAGCAATTCTATTTTGCATTTCCTTCTCATATCTAACATTTTAAACTAAAGAAGGGAAAGAAATCTTTGAGTGTTGGATTTACATTACCCAAATCAATTCAACTTCCTTAGCAATGGATAATGTTTCTGTCTTCTTACAACTTAATACAAATACCTAAAAGATCAAGGTTAGAAGCATCATACCTTTTAGATAATCCAGGGTTGCAACTTTTGAGATCTGGTGATGAGTAGTGGGTTGTTTTCAATTTTTTATGTGCTGGACTGAATAATTTAGACTCAGTGCAGACTGCAGGTGATATGTTTACTTTGCTAGATAGTTGAGTTAGATAGTTTCTTCTCTCCTTGGAGGGGTGCTGTGTATCACTAAAACAAACATTAGTAGGAAGAGAGTTGGGAAATTGCCCCTCTGGTATCTGGTTTTGGCTTGTTTTTCTTTCCAAAGTACTGTATTTATTGCTAAAATCACTCAAGACAAGGGTTGTGGTTCCAAATGCAGTTTTCCTGTTGATTTTCACTTCTCTATCCGGTTTTCTGAAGCTATTACAAGGGAATTTCATTAAGCTGTTAAAGGCAATAAGATTTTCTTCACTCTTGAGCATTGAATCTGAAAGAAGACATCAACAGTTCTGTAACATAAATATAATTGTTGACTATTCAAAACATTTTTAACTAAAAAAATTAGTTTACTTTCTTACAATGAACTAACATATAAAACTACTATTATGATCATAGTCAACTTGAGCAAGTCAGAAGTAGGTTAGAAAATGAAATATTATTTAAAATGCAAAATTTCAAAAACTTTTAGGGACCCAGAGCTGGGTTTAACCAAAGATTGGTATTTGCTTTATATTATACTTAAGCATTTAAAGGTCATTTGGCTATCCATTTTACTAATATCAGGCAAGATATTAAAGCAGTGATAATTAAGAGATGATACCCCATAAATCTTTAGGTCAGCAGTTAGAGGCCTATTTCTGGACTCCCTGGGATGTGTCTGTGAACAGCAAGACAAAGTGAAAAGATTGTTTTAACTAAGATGAATTATAAAGACTTATCATTTATTAAATATAATGTCTCTTGACCTCAAGGCCTATGGGTAAGACTGAATTTTGATTTTATCCTAGGATTTTGGATTCTGTATTATAATATGTTCTATACTGTTGTTAAGATACATGTTTTTCATACTCAGAAAATTAGCAGAATAGTTAATGAGATGTGTAAAGGCATTTCAGAATGTTGAAATGTGAGTGTAAACTTGAAGATGGTGGTTTTCTATGTGCTCTGTGGGGTAGAAAAAGGAGGTGTAGCCCCTTCTGCTAGCAGCCAATTGGTGCAAGGGGTGATGCCTGCCTTTCTGGCCCAGGGAACAAAACACAGTATGATAGGAGCACAATGTAGGGGTTCATAAGTCAAGAATGAACTTTCTCATCTCTAATTGAAGAAAGAAAGAACGTTCTGAGAACACAATAGAAGCTGCAGCAATGAGATGGTTCTTAATCACAGGTTTCCTCAGAGGTTTTACATTCTCTAAATGCATGAAATCGTGAGCTATAGAGAGTTATTTTGAAGGATTTCAATGAAATCAGTACAATTGTCTGGGTACAGATTTTAATAACAAGGGGTAGGAAAGATAAAGAAGAGAAAAAAATCAGCATTTTTCTATTCCACCTGCAAAGATATTCTTATAGAAACCCTCCCTTTCAATTTATGACACACTTGGACTGAATAACAAACTCAAAAGTTGCTGAAATCTGCATAAAACAAAGCTTTATTGAATAATTCATTAGAAACAGTAGAGAACAGATGTGATCATCTCTGTTTTTTGAGATACAAAGGCACATACTATTTTAGCCCAAGCATGTTTTCTCTCCTTATTTAAAAAAAAATATATTCAACAGAATATTAGCATGGTTTGCATAGAAAATCTGGCAATTCCTTTAAATCTTTAGGGAGAAAAAGCATTTAACTTAGTTATGGAATATCAAGATGGTACAAGACTTCATATAATTAACCTCTTAGGACATAAAACACTCAAAATCAAAATTCAGTCTTACCCATAGGCCTTGAGGTCAAGCAAGCGTCACATGCCTTAGAAGATGGCTTATTTATTAATGTACAGACTCCACATGTCCATTCTTCTTCAGATCTCCGAGCCACTGTGTCCACAAGATGGTCCACCTTGCTGGGTATCCAACTGATTACAGTAGTATTTCTAGCTGGTAAATTGCTGCAAAATAATTTTAAAAAATTAGCCATTAAGTTTGTTATTATTGCCTTGTTCTTAGACATTCTAAGTTGAAAACTGTTAAAGAATCATCAACATTCTGTTCATCATGGCTTACAAGTTACATCTGTATCTTAGAATAAAATGTTTTCACTTGAACCCTACTGAATGCTGTTAAAGTCAGAAATAACAAATAAAAGTTTTTATTTAGATTGAAATAATTGTTTTTTTTTTAACCAAAAAATTTGACATAACACTAGGTATTATTCAAATAACATGTTTAGTATTAAAAAATCAAAATTAAAATATCTTTTAGCCAAATCAGGCAGGGAGAAAAAGGAATTATACAGAAATTAGAGGATTGAAAAGTAAACTGAGAAAGTTTACATTTACTTCATGTGACTTGAAAAGAGAACTCTAGGCATTCTGGAATATCTCTGCAGTATCTGCTCAGTACTATACCATGTTATCAATTCACTGATCTGTACTGAAGAACAAAGATAATCTATTCTTGTGTTATTTCCCTTCATGGAAACTCTTTCCTGATGGATATGTAACTAATAGATCAGTAAGCAAACAATAAAACCAACCTTGATTTTTGGCCACAAATGTAAAATCATAATTTTCCACCTGAAACTTGCTTTTTTTTTTTTTTTTTTGAGACAGAGTCTCACTCGGTCACCCTGGCATCTCCGTCACTATGGCATCATAGCCCACAGCAACCTCAAACACTTGGGCTTAAGTGGCCCTCTTGCCCCCACCACCATACCAGGCTAGTTTTTTTTTATTATTATTATTTTTAGTAGAGACAGGGTCTTGCTCTTGCTCAGGCTGGTCTCTAACTCCTGAGCTCAGGCGATCCACCTGCCTTGGCCTCTCTGAGTGCTGGGATTACAGGCGTGAGACACCACAGCTGGCCATCTAAAGTTCTTCGCTGATAATTTATTGTTGCACAAAGAGACTTTATAAATCTCTGATACAGTCCTATTCTCCAATGCCCATCCATAGGCTGCCCATCACATGGTTCAGCATCCACGGCAGTACCATGGATTCCTTTCATGACTCCAAACATGCATCCTGAAAAAACCTCTTCCAGGGTAAGGGCTATGTATCTTGCACTTCAGACCACAAGTGCTTTAACTTTCAAAGATAACCTTATCTTCTGAAATACTTTGTTCCTTACATAAAATTACACCAGTTTTTAAAATCAGGCATGTCAGATAAAATAATAAATAGCATAAGAAAATCTGAAAATCAGATACATGTCAGTATGATTCTTAAATCTTTGTTTACCCAGCCAGGGGTCCTCAAACCACAGCCCGCGGGCCGCATGTGGTGCTGTGATTGTGTTTGTTCCAGTTTTGTTTTTTTACTTCAAAATAAGATATGTGCGGTGTGCATAGGAATTTGTTCATAGTTTTTTTTTTTTTAAACTGTCCTCCAACAGTCTGAGGGACAATGAACTGGCCCCCTGTTTAAAAGGTTTGAGGACCCTTGATAGACTTTTAATGGTACTCAATATTTCTCATTCTTATAGAACATCACACCTTCTACAGAATTTGTTATTTGACCTAATCCCCGACCTCAACTAACTTATTTTAAAGGCAACATGGGGCGTTCATTATAGTCAAGCACAAGTTAAATGACCTTCTGATTTCACTACTTTTATCTTCGTTTGTCCTACAGGCTTTCCTAATCATAAGGGGATATTTATTGTTACATAGAGAGGCTTTGGAAGCATTTTTTTCCCCACTGTTCTATTTCTTAATCATCCACTTGTAAATTTTTTCCCATCTCCTCCTGGGTAAGTAACAGGAATCTTAAACTCAACATACTGCAGTAGGCCAAATGATGGCCTCCCAAAGATACTAGGCCATAATCCCAGGAACCCATAAATGAAGGCCTTTGCAGATATAAAGAAGATCTTGACATAGGTTTATACAAGTGGTCCCTTAACCCAATTACAAGAGTCCTTGTAAGAGAGGTGGAGACGGGAGTGATGCAGCCACATAGCAGGAAGGCTGGAAGCCACATAAACTATAAGAAGGAGGGACTCTCCCTTTGAGCCTCCCCAGGGAGCACAGCCCTGCCCACACCTTAATCTCGGCAATGAAACTGATGTTTGAATTTCTGGCATCTAGAATTTGAGCAAATAAATTTGTTACTTTAAGCTACCAAGATTGTGGTCATTTGTTCCAGCAGGGGCAAGAAACTGATAGAAATAAAATTCATGATCCTCTGATCTGCAGCTCCACTGGCGTGTCTCTCGTCAGTAAGAGGCACCAGCATCACTCAGGAGATCTGGCCAAAACTTCTAAGTTGTGTTTAAGATGTTAGAAACGAAAAGTGATTCTGTATTATAAGCAGCTGAGATGAGGAGAGGAGAAAGAATAAAATAGACTGAATTTGAAACAACTAGAAATTGAGACCAGGAGAAATGAATCAGGGAACAGCTACTATGTTAACACACTGTTGACTGGCAATTTTACTCAAGAACTATCCAGGTTACTGGGTAACTCATGACTGGTCAGCAATGTGTTAACATGTAGGTATTTTATGCCTATTCTAAACCCTCTTAAGACTTCTGGTTATACTCAGAATAAAATGGAAACTTCTTTGATAACCAAGCAGGCTCTGTCTGCCCTCCGGTTCTGGCCAGGCAGATCATCCCTGTCCTTCATTCCTTCTGCTCTGGTCAGTCTCACAGGCCTTCTTATCTTTCCTGGAGCAAGTCAGAGGCTTTGTGTTTTCTGGGCTATTCTTTGAAAACTTTCTCCCACCCCCAGATCTGGACAAGTCATCAAACCTTTTCAACAATCTCTTCAGAGACTTATCTGCCCACGCTGTCAAGATGAGCTTTCCCACACTATGCCCCATTGTGGCCAATGCTCTGGGGAGCCCTGAGATTCAGCAATCACTCACTGTCTGTCTGGTGTCTTACATGGATAGATAGGTTTTTCTTAAAAATATCTCTTTCCACTGAAATATAGTATTCTATCAATATTCCATAAACGTAGGTTTAATGAGCAAATTTTGCTCCTTCATACCTATTAAAACTTACTAAAATTGACTTCTTGGCCAGGTGCAGTGGCTCACACCTATAGTCCCAGCACTCTGGGAGGCCAAGGCAGGCAGATTGCCTGAGCTCAGGAGTTGGAGACCAGCCTAACCAAGAGCGAGACCCTGTCTCCACTAAAAATAGAAAAACCAGCTTGGCATGCTGGCAGGTGCCTGTAGTCCCAGCTACTCAGGAGGTTGAGGCAGGAGGATCACTTAAGTCCAGGAGTTTGATGTTGCTGTTAGCTATGATGATGCCACAACACTCTACCCAGAGTGACGGAGTCACTGTCTCAAAACAAACAAAAACTGCCTTCTTGAAAATCATTTACCCCAATTTCCCAGTTAGCAAATAAAGTGGTGTTCCTCAGTAGCCCCAGCCCCTCTAACTCAGCTGAATCTGACTGTCTCAACCACTTCCTATCTTCGTTCATTCCCATGGCATCATGGATCTCATGGGCACCTTTTCTTCTTTTGATCACCAAAGTTAAGGCAATAGTGGGACTCTCTCTGGGGCATTCCTCCCTTTCCTCTGAGCATTCTCTCAGCAGTGCAAATACTGCCTAATTCAACTGCCATCTCAGACTTCCTGTAGGTGGGGAATGGGGCATGGGAATGGAGAACAACGGGGTCGCCAAGGAATCTGTACTTCTCCATGGAGACAGAAAATAATTTTTTTTTTTTTAACTAAAACAAACAAACAAACAAACAAAAACCCCCCACAACTACGTGAATAAAACAGCATTTAAAGAATTTCCAAGCTGCTGCTCAAGTTCTATTTCATTTGAGGCACTGGCTTATCTCACTTGGTCCACTTTGAATCCATATTCTTGGAGTACTAAAAGCCCTTAAGAATGTAGCTTTTCTGCTAAAACCAGAAGGAACTTATTAAGATGAGGCTTGAGGCAAGCAGGAAGTGGCTTAGACTTGCCTTTAGTCTTCCTATTCATTCCACCTGTAGAGAGTCTGCTGCAGTCTCTAAGGGTCTGGTTCCTATAGCTTTTCCATTAATTAAGCTAATGGATACTTATTCTGACTACATGACCCGTAAACTAACGTTTTAATTTATGATAATTTGATCTGAGTTTTTCATCGTAGTCCAAAGAATCCTTTCGAAGTTTGTTGTAAATATAGCAACTATGCAATCAAACCCTCTTCCCAGAACAAGCTTACCCTACCAAGCATAGTCCATCAGAGGTTTTCTCATGTTTCTTTCCCAAGGTCCCTCTAAATACTCCATGCCCTCCAAAGGCTGTGCCAGGTCATATACCTACTCTAAGGATTCGTGTGCAAACAGCACTGAATTCTCCCTGACTGGCAGCCAGCTAACAGTATATTTCCAAACTAGATGGTCTTTAGAGACTGAATATATTTTCTTAAAGATTAAAAACACCCACATGCACAAGGTATTCCCTCGGTGCCATTTCCTCTTCCAAGAAATCATTGTCCTACTTCTTGTATATGGTGAATTACTATTTCCTTCTATACCAAGCTCAAATATCACCTCTTTCAGAAAGACTTCCTTGCCCTTCCCAGGCATATTTAAGTGTTTGCTCCTCGGCATGTCCACTGCTGTTAGTATAAACATTCTCCTTTACAGTGCTTCTGTCTCGTGGGGCCTTCACTGTTTACTCATTTACTACCCACACTAGATCTTGTGCATGTTGAGGGCTATATTCTATTTTGTCTTATTGCCAAGACCTGGCATGTAGTAGACCCTACTAAAGAAAGTAAATAATAAATTTTAAAAAGTTAACTTTAAAAAAAATTATTAATAAAGGAATACCTCAAGTACTTTCCCCTAACGGACACAATATTCACATGCATAAATGATGCTACAGCATGGCATGATTAATGAAAACTAGAAAATCGGAGGAAACTTCACAAATGAGTTAAGTAAGTTTTTAGCAACTGAAGGAACAAGAGGATTTAGCTCATGGCTCTTCAGCTTTTCTGACTTCTTTAGTTGACTTTAAAATGAGATAACTTAGTCAAAAAAAGGTGTTCAAATACTCATCAAAAAATAAATGGAGAACACTGGAGCCTTGGGCTGTTGCCTTGGGTAGAGTGCCTTGACGTCACAGCTCATAGCAACCTCAAACTCCTGGGCTTGGCGCCGCCCTGACCTCCATAACAGGTGTGCAGAGCCCCCCGAATGGTGACCCGCACCCACCAGGGCTCCACATTCCCTGACCAGGAACTGCGGGAGACACGCAGCCCTGTGTCCCCCCTCCTGTGTCCTCACAGCCTCCACACTAGCTCATCCATCTGACCAGGGACTCTGGTAACTGTGTGCCCTCTGGAGCCCTCCCTGCCTCTGCGCAGAGCCCTTCTCCTGGCCAGAGACTGCTAGAGCCTTCGGTTCTCTGTGCCAAAGTCACTGGGTGCCAGGCACAGAGAACCGTGTGCACCACCCCCAGCCCTGTTGCTGAATC